>PVLC010000434.1:59740-216317 GCA_004027655.1 Graphiurus murinus | reverse complement strand
AAAAAAAAAAAAAAGAAAAAGAAAAAGAAAACAAATAAACCAGTCAAAAAAATGGGCAAGTGAACTAAATAGACAATTCACAAAGAAAGAAATACAAATGGCCAATAAATGTATGAAAAATGTTCAACATCATTAGCAATCAGAGATGCAAATCAAAACTACCCTGAGATTTCACTTAACCCCAATTAGAATGGCAATCATCAAAAATATAAACAACAACAAATGCTGGAGAGGGTGTGGAGAAGTGGGAACTCTAATACATTGTTGGTGGGACTGTAGATTAGTGCAACCACTTTGGAAAACGGTATGGAGGATTCTCAGATGAATGAGAATGAACCTACCATATGATCCAGCAATATCACTTCTGGGTATCTACCCAAAAAATAAAATAGAAGAGAAACCAAACTACCAGACTAATGCATGTGTATTTATGTTTATAGCTGCACAATTCACAATTGCCAAACTATGGAACCAGCCAAGATGTCCATCAACAGATGAATAGATTACAAAACTATGGGATATGTACACAATGGAATTTTACTCAGCCATAAAGAAGAACAAAATCTTGTCATTATCAGGGAAATAGAGGGACCTGGAAAACATTATGTTAAGTGAGATTACTCAGGCACAAAAAGTAAAAAATCAAATGCTCTCCCAAATTTGTTGAATATAGGGAGAAAGTGGATCATAGGAGGGACTCTAGACGAAGAAGGAGAAACCCTAAATGAGCAAAGGTGACTTACCTGAAGGTGATGGGAGGGGGGGAACATATCAAAACATATCAAAGTCAATCACTAAACCAAACATGAGAAGGGCAAGGTGGGAGGGAATGGGGTGGGAATCAGGGAAGGGTTAAATGAGAAATGTGTGCTTATACCTCACAACAATTTATGATACAATGCACCAATAAAAAAATAAAAAGAAGGAAAGAATAAAAAGTAGGACTAGGGGTATAGCTCGGAGGTAGAATGTCCCTGGGTTTAATACCCAGTACCGCAAAAAATAAATAAATAAAAATAAAAATAAAGAAATATTAGGCCAACCGAGAGGGAAATACCAAGGAATGACTCAATCTTCCAAAATTCAGATTATTATGAGTACTTGAAGATTTCTAACTGACCATATTCATTAAGTGTATTTGAGGTTTTGTTTGTTTTGTTGTTGTTTTTGTTTCTGTTTTGGTACTAAGGATTGAACCCAGGGGCATTCTACCTCCAAGCTATACCCCCAGCCCTCTTTATTTTTTTATTTTGAAACAAGGTCTTACTAAGTTACTGAGAATCTCACTAAGTTCCTGAGGCTAGCCTCAAACCTCCTATCCTCCCCAGTCTCCTAAGTATTTGAATTACTGGCATGTGCCACCACGCCCGGCTAAAGGTAAATGTTTTCTTTGGGCCAGATATGGGCAAAGCGTGCGTGAAGGAGTCGGCCAGGCATCTTCTTAAAGGATGACCTCAAGTGAGTCATGGGGGAGGAGATCAGACTTCAGTAAATGTCCAAGTGAATATGGACAGCAGAGAACCAGAAGCAGAGATGGGAGCAGCAGGCTGTTTGAGGACCCTCCACACACACGTCAGTGAACTACAGGAAGGAGTCCTCTTAGAAGCACCTACATGTCGCCTCGGAGAGAAAGGGCCACTGTAAACATGCAGCGTGGCTGAAAGTCAGCGCCAGGGTGGTGTCTCTGAACTATGACGGGACGTCAGGACACTCCACAGCATCCAAGGACAGAAGTGCAGAAGAACCCACACCACACTGGATTAGAAAGCGAAGAGCCACTGGCAACCGGGAGCTCAGACCCGTCTCTATCTTCTAAGATAATTTCAGATACATTTGCATCTCTGCTTAATTCTCTTCTTTCTCCTCAGTTTCTACCTCGAATTGCACAAGGACTCAAACATGACTGGCTTTTTCTTACTTCTAGAGAGAATTCAAATGGACTAGCACAAACAAGATCCCAATTCCAAGTCCCTGGGAGAGAGATGTTGGTCATCCCAGTTAAAGTCAAGTGTCTAACCAGGCTCATTCAAGCGGGGTCATACCATACAAACATGGCTGTCAAGGGCTTCCCCAAGGAGCATTCCTAGGCAATGGGCATGGGTAAGAAGGTGTTCCAAAAGTTATCTACCATACCTAAGTTCTCAACACTGAAGAATATAAGTGCACATAAAATATACTTCGCATAGAAAAATGTAGAAAAGAAAAACAAAATGGAAAGAGAAAAATAATAGAAATAAGACCATAGTTACAAATAGGTCACTGAACACAAATGTTCTGGAGTCCTCACTAAGAGAGAAGGTCTCCTGGTACAGTGGCACACCTGTATTCCAAGTGTATTCCAAGTACTCTGGAGGCTGAGACAGGAGGATCACAGGTTCAAGGCCAGCCCCAGCTACTTAGCAAGGCCTTCAGCAACTTTGTGAGACCCTGTTTCAAAATAAAAAAATAAAATAGGTCTGGGGGTGGGGGTTAAACTCAGAGCTAGACTGCCCCTGGTTTCAATTCCCAGTATAACAACAACAAAAAGAAAAGACAAGGGCTCTTATATGCGTTCATAGAGAAAACAAAATTCAGCTCTATGCTGTTCACAGGCTATCCTAAAACAAGTAAATAAAATAAGCCAACAAAAAGATTTATGTATTTGCACAAGCTATATACAAAAAGCAATATAAAAATCCAAGGTCAAAATAATGATTCCAGACAGTGTGTAATTCATGTTACAGATAGTAATGAAGCAGAGGGGCCATTTTATGCTGTTAAAGATGTTTTGTTTTCTGGTTGTTTGTCTGTTGTTTTTGTTTGTAGTACCGGGGATTGAACCCAGTGGCATTTCTACCTCTGAGCTACACCCCCAGCTCTTTTTATTTTTTTGAAACGGGGTCTCACTAGGTTGCTGATAGTCTCTCTACTTGCTGAGGCTATCCTAGAACCTACAATCCTCCTGTGTCAGCCTCCCAAGTACTGGGATTACAGGCATGTGCAACCACGCCCAACTAAAGATGTACTAATCACAAAGATTTATGTGACAGATAATGTCAAGATACTTAAATTAAATGAAAATAAAAGAAAGTCTGACTGAAACCTAACAGTAGAAGAGATAAATAGATCTCTTGGTCTTTCTCAGAGAAATAGGTGAATGTATTTTAAAGATTATAAGAGGAGCGGGAGTACAGCACCGTGGAAGAGTGCTTGCCTAGTAAGCACAAGGCCCTGGGTTCCATTCCCAGAAATGCCAAAGAAAATTATAAGAAAATGATCCATGTAATTTTAACCTTTTTTTGTGTGGGTGTATGTGGTGCTGTAGATTGAACCCAGGGGCCTTATACCTCTGAGCTACACCCCCAGCCCTATTTTATTTTTTATTTTGAAACAAGGCCTCTGTAAGTTCCTGATAGCCATGCTAAGTTGCTTAGGCTGACTATCAGGCTATCAGTTACTTGAACCTGTGATTCTCCTATCTCAACCTCCCAAGGACTGGGATTACAGGCATGTTCCACCATGCATGGCAATTTTTTTTTTATTTTTAACCTTACAAACAGAAAGTATAATTTTGTTAGCAGTGTCCATAAATAATTCCTAGAAAATGATCTTATTTTAACCCACAAATTAAATCCTGATTTATTTGGAAAAACGCGTTCTTTACTTTCATTAAAATAAAGTTAGCAGTAACAATAAAATTTTAAATTAAAAAATGCCTGCAATTAGAAATTTTACAATGGTCTTCTGAATAACTCCTGGGTCAAAGAGGAAGTACAAACTGCATGCATAAAATTTTTGTAAAAATTAAATTGCCAATTTTTTTTGTGTGTGTGTGTGGTACTAGGGATTGAACCCAGGGGCATTTTACATCTGAGCTACACCCCCAACTCTATTTTTTAGTCTTTATTCTGAAACAGGGTATCACTAAGTTGTGGAGGGCCTCACTAAGTAGCTGAGGCTGGCCGCGAACCCAGATCCTTCTGTCTCAGCTTCCCAAGTACTGGGATTACAAGTGTGTGCCATCACACCCAGCTAAACTGCCAATTTAAGAATGCCACACATTCAAACTTATAGGAGATGCTGAAGCATTGCTCAGAAGGAATTACATGTCCTGCTGTCTTTATTGATCCCAAGAAATAATGATATGAATGCATCTATTTCCAAAACTGGAGAAATAGATAAAGAATATACAATAAAAACTAAAGAAACAGTTTAGGAACTATAGTTTCTAAGTTAATAAATAAATAAACTACCATCAATCTAATCAGGAAAATATAAAAGAATACAATAGTACACAATATTAGGCATAGGAATGAGATCACAGGGAGATGATGTTGTTATTGTTATTATTATTATTATTATTACTATTATTATTATTATTATTATTACTATTTTGCTGTATCGGGATTGAACCTAGGAGCATTCTACCTCCAAGCTACACCCCCAGCCCTTTTTATATTTTGTTTTGAAACAGGGTCTTACGAGGTTGCTGAGAGTCTTGCTAAGTTACAGAGGCTGGTCTTGAACCTGCTATCCTAGAGGAGGATTTTAAAACTATATGGATTTTAAATAAACCAATGAATTTCTGATGAAGTAAAAATATTTTATGTCACTAAAAGGGAACAGTTATACCAATATAATAACATTAACCTAAACAGACAGATTTTCTGAGCATTACAGCAAAAATATTAAACATTGGCATATCTGAGAGTTTCTCTGCTGCCAGCTCTGGATCCAACTGTGGACCACTGGGAATAGATTTAATAAGTAACTGAAAGTGAAAAGAAACAAATGACTCAAATATACAGCCAATTAACAAGATTAAAAATTTAAAAAAGATGTTCTGTGTTCACAAATGCAATCAGAATTGAGATGGGACTTCCGCACTAGCCTGGGTTAGTGGTGACTATTTTCATTAATGCCATCTATAAAGACATATATAAAAATATTTAAGGTCAAACAGGAGAGATTTCCAATGAGCCAAGCCAGGCATGGTGGCTCACACCTGTAATCTCAGAACATGGAAGGCTCAGACAGGAGGATCGTAGGTTAGAGGCCAGCCTCAGCAATGGGCCAACTCCTGTGAGATCAAGTGCCTCAGAGCCATTGCATTTGTGCATATACTTGTTTATTCATTTGTTTGAATGGGCTTTACTTTTCAAAGAAGTTTTAGTTTCAAAGAAAAATGATGGAAAGTACAGAGATAGCCAGGCGTGGTGGTGCACGCTTGTAATCCCAGCATTCGGGAGGCTGAGATTGGAGGATCCGGGTTCGCGGTCAGCCTCAGCTACCAGTGAGGCACTCCACAACTTAGTGAGACTCGGTTTCAAAATAAAGAATAAAAAATAGGGCTGGGGGTGTAGCTCAGAGGTAGAATGCCCCTGAGTTCAATCCCCAGTACTGCAAAAAAAAAAAGAAAAAAAAAAAAAAACAGAAAGTACAGAGATGCAGGAGATGAAGTGATGTCACCAGGATACCTTCTGGCACCGTCCACTCCTGGCTCTGCTTGCTCTCCTCTTTGTTGGCCTCACTGCCAAGCATGTGCTTCCCGCTTGGTGGCAAGAATGGCCCTGGCTAGCACCAAGCTACATCATGCCAGTCCTTTCTGCCTCTAATCTTGATATGATGAGGAAATAAATTTTAAAGAAAATCAAAAACATTCCTTTTTTTTTTAGCACGGATTTTTATACACTTCTTGAGTACAACAGGGTTACATAGACATTTATAACATATCAATCATTGTCAGAACACAAATAGCACCACTTCTTCGTATTACACGTATAGCCCACATTCTTAACATAGCCTGCTAAAGCAAACTTTCTAGAGTCATAAAACCATAATCCTTTAGGGTCATATATTTACTTTCTAAGAAGGGGGAGGGTCTTTCATCTACGCATCCTAGGAGCAATCTCCAGACTTTGAGACACCAATGTAGCCATAGCAGAAGAGTCAGTATAATTACTCATATATGAGAGGAGAACTGTCTTTGTTGAATGAACACCTTGACTGGCCATTGTGATCATGGAAGGGCACCCTGGACACCGAGAGTTGCTCTAGAAGCAGAAGGAACATATATTTTAACATCCAGTTCATGACCTCATGGAGGATAAAAGGCATTATTAATAATTTCATTGGAATAACAATGAAATTATTAATAATGCTCCCTATAAGCCCAAGTATATGACCCTCCTCCCCCCCCCAAAAAAAGACCAAGAGTTACTTAAGCCACTATGCATTAAAAAAACAGAAAACAAACAAACAAACAAAAACAGACACAATGGTGCATGCCTGTAATCCCAGTACTTAGAAGGTTCAGACAGGCTGATTTCAGGTTTAGGCCAGCCTCAGCAACTTAGCAAGACCTTGTTTCAAAGTAAAAAATTAAAAGGGTTTGGGATGTAGCTCGGATGTAAAGTACACCTAGGTTCAAACTCCAGTACCAAAAAAAAAAAGACCAAAATGAGACTGCTAACTTTCAAATGACTGACCATATCATGTATTGGTGAGGACATGGAGTAACTGAAACTCATATATCTCTGGTGGAAGTGGAAGATGGTACACCATTTTGGAAATGAAGGTTAACATCAGATTTTAAAGGTAAATAGGAAATGATGCCCTAACCCTCTAATCCTCGGCCCCTGAAAAGCAACCCTCATTTCCTTCATCAATAATGTTCAGCCGCACTACTGACAGCAACTGTGGCACCGGCGATGGGCATCAGATATGCCGATGCCATCCAGAATATCAACATGATAAAGTAATGACTCCTACTGATGTGACCTCAGCAGAGGTTTGTCTCTCTGCACTGGTGTAGGCTCCCTGTGTTCCAAAATTGAGGAAATTCCAAGCACTGGTGCGCTCTTGAACATTCTAAATCAGATCTTTCTTCTTTGGGAATGTGGCATACAAGGGCAGAGAAAGACCACTGACAGAAGTCAAGCCATGAATCCACCATCCACAGCATTCCCATCCATGTCTCTAAATGATGCTATTGCTCTGTTTCTGAGCAGTATGTGAACACAAGTACATGGGTGGCCCCAGAGAGCCCAGCCTCCCAGAATTCTCCTCCCTGTCTCAAGCCTTCCCACACTGACTCAGGGCTTGGCGATTTGCAAGAGGGAGGCAGATAGAAGTTTGATAAGCACTTGCCCCTTAGCACTAGTCTTCCCAGATTGTTCCCTCCTAGAACCCAGCTGCTGTGCTGTAGGGGAGGTCCATCTCCCCTGTTGTGAGAGAGGCCATGCGGAGAGTAACTAAGGCAGCTCCAAGGCCTTGGAGGTCTGAGGGAGGCTGCTGGGCCCTCTCAGTCCAGCCCAGCACCAGCAGGATGTCCCCTCAGAAGTGAGACCAGCAGAGACCCCAGGGGCAGAGGTGCCATTGCCTGAGCCCAGCCACTCACCGGACATGAGAGAGAACACATGGGCCTGTTCAAAGTGAATGCACTTTGTGATGGTCATAAATGTGCAATATTTATCATACAGCTGTGCCCCAGCAAGGAAAACTTGCCACACCTCCACTGTGACCCCATTTACAGTCATTGACATTTGTTTCCTTCTTAGGAGTCTTATCAGGCTTTGGTTTCCCTCAAGGGATGTATTTTGGAGCTTTGTTTTCTGCGGGTATATTAGTGTATTAGTCAAGTTTCTCTAGAATACCAGAATTCACAGAATATTTGTGTTATAAAAGGGGATTTATCAAATCAGCTTACATCCAGATGTGGTGTAGTCTCAATTGGCCACCTGCACACAGAGAACAATCTGGTGGAGCAGTCTTCCAGCTGGAGTCTCAGAATAGGAGCGACCAATGATGCAGTCCCAGTCCAAGATGGAAGGGCCAGGAAATGCCCCAGAGCATCATCGATGGGAGTCCAGTTAGAAAAGCAAAGGAGCTGAAGTCCAGTGTCTCCAGGTCAGAACAGACCACCTTCCCCAGGAAGAACCGAGCTTGCCTTCACGCTGCTTCCTTCTCCTTCCACTTCTACGCTTTGTTCTCTCTGGGCCCCTGGCCTACTGGACATTGCTGCCCACAGGCTGGGTGGGTCCCCTCAATCTGCTGTTCCACATGTCAATCATCTCATCAACTCACCCAAAGTCACATAATCCTAGGTGTCTAAATCCAGCAGAGATGACAATTTGGGTTAAGCATCACAGTGGGTCACAAAAATTTTTGAAGGATTTAGGGCCCTCCCATTAAAAGGTTATATAGATACTATTTTTTGATAGCTAATAGAATAAAACAAAATCATTTTTAAACTAGTGTATTTAAGCACAATAAATTAGCATGCATATTTTTGTGTATATTAATTGTGTTTATATCTATAGAACCATCTCCTTCTTCTCTCTAGTAAACATGGAATATATGAGCATGAAGTGCATGGGAAAGGAGTCCTGGAGAAATAATCCATTCTTTCAGGAAATAGCCCATTTCCCCCAGATGGGAACGGAGGAATAGACCTGCCGGTAAGGACATCTCCCTCTCCTCTTGTTCCCCAGGGGGCTGCTGGCAGGTTTTTCAGCTCTTTTTACCTTGGAGACAATGTGTTGGGACAGTCAAAACAACATGTCAGTTAGGCTTCCTTGCCGCCTCAGGAAAAGGCCACTGACATCAAAACCAACTTAGTATGTCCTTAAAGATGCCATACTGCCTTATATCACTCTGTCCTGGCCAGCTGCCACTTTTGTTCTGATTGGACTGAGACTGTTTGCTGCATGTAAGTCTCTTGTGGACCCTTCTTGTGTCAGCCTGCTGCCACTGAATAAAGGAATGCCTCACCCCACCCAGGCACCTTGCTTCTTTTTTGGACTGGCTGGACTGAACAGCCTTGGCCAGTTGCACAACACAATGCCTTTGAAAGCCATGGAGGTACAGGGTATCCTCTTAAGCAGACCCACCTGCTGGCTGCTTGCACGCCTCTCGTGAGCTATATATGCACAGCAGCTCGTGATTCTTGCTCCCGCCTGCAGCTGTTTGCACCCAGCACAGAGGCCAGGGTCAGCTAGTCCTCAAGGCCACACCTCCAGTGACTCACCTCCGCCAGCCATGCCCCACGCTGAGCCTTGCTGCCGTGCTTTCAACACACAAGCTCTTCTAGGGGGCATTCCATATCCAAACCATAATACCCTTCTTACTCAGTACAAAAATTCCAATTGCAATGGATGGAAATTCTCTTTTTCAGCATATAGAAGGTGACCCAGGCTCTATGCCTGGATCCCACCATCATACTTTAGGCCCTTGAAGAGTTCCAGGGCAACGATAGAAGGTAGCCAACTTGTTCCCAAGGGTGACCTTGTTGCTGCAGCCAAAGTCTGCAATTTGATGTCAAAGTCAGCATCCCAAAGCAGCAGTAGGTTCTGGTGGTGGTGCAGCAGAGCCAACACTGTCTGGTGAAATTTACCTCAGGCCCTTTTGTCTTTCAAGCTGCCATGAGCCACTAGGTACCCAAACACCTCTCCCTCATTAGCATAGTCCTAAACCCAACGAAACCTTTCCTTGATCTCACTCACCTCAAATAATTTCATACTGCTGGGGTGACCTTAGGTCTGTGCCAGTTATTAACTTATTACCTACGGGCCTCATCTTCTTGGCCTGCTTTGTGAAAATGGATCTTCCTTTGCCTTTGACAGTGAATCCTTGTCACTGGCTAATACTAGAAAGACACTACACTCAGAAAAGGCAAAGAGCTCCTTCCCCTGGCCCTGCCACACACATGGAGACTTCTTCAGTGCCAGCTCCTGCAGTCAGAGCACCCAGCACCCAGGGTATTCCCTGGTACCCCTCTCTGGCATTTGTATAGGAAGTGGCTCCAGTGGAATACCTCCCCATGAACATGTCCTTGAGACAGATTTCTGTCATGTTCCACCACCCCAAAACCATAGTGACTCTCTGTCAACCAGGAGACTCCAAGCATGCTATCTAAGAAGGCCTAAGGTCTTACCCTGAGCACCCTGTTTCTGTATACTCTGTCTCATCCTTAAGGGTAGTGGCTGCCCCTTATACTTGCTATGCCTCTGTTTTTTAGAGTTTATTTCTTACAAGCCATTGTTACTTTAATCCTCTGTAATTAATTTATATGCCATTTCCTTATGTTATATGATGAAATGTTAATATAAAGTATCATATGAATATAATTGTCCTGTAACCATTTGTTAAAAGGATTTTTTCTTTTTCCTTTAGTTCTCATAGGACCTTTGTCAAAAATCAATTAACTCCAACTGAGGAGTTTTTTCCTAGAATTTGCATTATATTCCATTGATCTGTTTATTTATGATTTCATCTCTACCATACTATCTTTATTATTATAATTTTATATTAAATCTCAAAATTGGCTAATGTAAATCCTTTGGCATTGTTCTTTTTCAATAGCCTTATTTTAGTTTTACCCTTGTTAAGTTCTTTGCTTTTCCATATAGAAGCAGTTTAACAATTTCTACCAAAAAAAAAAAAAAAAAAACAGGATGTTGGTTACACTGAATATGCAGATCAGTTTGGGGTGAATTAACATAATAGAAATGTAAATATGTGTGATCCATGAACATGATATAGCCCCCCTTTTATCTAAATTGACTTATTTCTTTCATCAATGTTTTTTAGCTTTTTAGCATGCATATCTTGCACATCGTTTGTGTTAAGTAGCCCCTGTTCTGTTATTATGATACTTACAACATTTTTAACTGTCAGTATTTTGTTTTTTAATTGGCTTTGTATCCTAGGACCTTACTAAGTTTACCTGTTAATTCTAGAAACTTTTTTAGGGACTCTTTGAGATTCATAGCAGAGACAATCCTGTGATCTGTAAATAAAGACAGATTTGTTTCTTCCTTTCCAACTTATATGCCTCCCCCACTCTCCTTTTTCTTCTCTTATTGTCTTGGCCAGTAACTCCAATAAAAAGATTGATTATGAGTGGTGAGAGCAGAAAGCCTCACTTTATTCACAATCTCAGGATAAAAGCACTCAATCTTTCATTAATTAGAAATATAATTAGAAATATCTGCTCAATTATACACACAATAATTAGAAATATCTGCTCAATTACACACGCACAACTTAAATGTATTTTTGACTCATGATATTTCTCAATTTGCTATGAATGTACCAGGGACATATACTGCAAGTGAGGAGCCTCTGCAACATAAGCTCCACAAGTTAAAAGTCACCTTCTGCTTTTAACTTGTGCTTTCAAAGCCTAGACTTATGCCTGATAAGGAGATATGATCCAAATATACGCTTAATGAAGAACTAACTAAATGGGATTGAGCATGTTAAGCATGGAAACATGTCTGACCCAAGGTGGATGCTAATCAAACTTAATTATCAACATAAACAGTGATTCTTCATTACGCTTTCTCCTACTTGCTCCAGTCACCAATTGCCAGGTCCTAGGAAACAGCACACTCAAAATATTTGAAGAAAGGTACAAATGAATGACTTACCAAAGCTGTCTTGGGGCGGGGAAGGATTAAGGGAAGCTGATGAGGGAAGATGACGCCCCTGGGAAGAGTCACAGGTCTGAGAGGTTGGAACATTTAGGTAAAGCAGAGTGCGGCTATGGTATAAGAGTGTCGCCCAGGGAACTGCAGGCTTGGCTGGAGGAACACTGCCTCTGGGGACATAAACACACCAATGTCACTACTCTCCAACCAGGGCTGAACCCAGGAGCCAGGTCACAGGGGAAGCCCAACAGGGCCAGCCTCTCAAGACAGAGCAGAGGGACAACAGACCAGAGTGGAGCAGAGCAAAGAAGCCATCCAGCCCCCATAACACACAGACTGACCGTATGGAGTTTAAATTCTCAACATCCAGGGAATTTTACAAAGTGCTACCCTTCTGGGCCTTTTCCCAGAAACCTCTTGTTGTCCACTCCTTCCTCTTTCTGTCCCGTGGAAGGCTTTATTCCTCTAAGACCCTATGAAGTCCACATTCATGGAGCGTGGTATGCTGCTAGGCAATGTCCTGATTCTGGTCTCCTGATCTGCATCTCTTGCCATGCAGAATAAAAGAGCTCCGAGCCCTGCAGCCTTCCGTGTTCACGCTGTGGTCCGTATGCCTGTGCATTGTTAAGCAGCTGCCACAGTTTCCCCCAGAGGTTGCTACATTTCAGAGCTGGATGAGGTAATGGGGATATTCAGCCCAAGTTAAGCTTGTAAAAGTGCTTTGGGAATCCTTGGAATGAAAAGAACTGTGCATACCCAAAGACTTTGTTATTAATTACACAACATATACCCACAGTTGGAAAAGAGTTTCATTTGGGTGTCTCCTACCTAGTAAAAAAATTACTTTCTTTGCATGGACAAGATTAATCTGAGAACTGAAATGCAGTAAAATAAACTTCAGGAAGTGATTAGCAATGGAAAGTTTTTACATAATTTCCCTACCTACAAGATGGAAATATTGATGACTTTTACATCATTATATCATCAACATTGGAGAAGGCTGTAATGACAGTAATGTGTGTGAGTTACTTCATGTGAAGAAGGGTCTTTGTGATGCAAAGCTGGTCACAGAGATGTCCTCCTGCAAACTAAACGCAATGTCTGTCCCTCCCTGGGTTATATCTTGGATTACAGCCAAGCATGGCTCAATTAATTGAGGGCACTGAGGATCTTGAAGGGAGTGGGACTGAGGAGGGGCCAGAACCTTCAAACCAGTCCTTCCCTCCTGGGGTAGGACAGGTGGTGGGCAGCTTGACCCAGCTGCTGGTGCTTGGACTAAGTCCAGCCCAGCAGGAAGAGTTTAGCATCCAAGCAAG
This sequence comes from Graphiurus murinus, assembly GCA_004027655.1. Classification (NCBI taxonomy): domain Eukaryota; kingdom Metazoa; phylum Chordata; class Mammalia; order Rodentia; family Gliridae; genus Graphiurus; species Graphiurus murinus. The sequence continues at coordinate 203,590 of PVLC010000434.1, read as the reverse complement.
ATGCAGAGGAACAGGCCTCCAGTTGATTTGAGAGGGTCTAACAAGAAGAGTCCTTATGGGGTAGAACAGTACAACCAGGAACATGGGAATAGCAGATACATGGCTGTCTGAGCAAACAAGGGCCGCAGTTGATATCCTTCAGCAGGGACTGTGGCTACCAACATGCAGCTCAAGCTCTGATTTTTACTCTATAGAAGGTTCAGGGGACAGGCCCAAAGCAGCAGCAATTCCAAAATTTCTAGATAGAATTTATTTAGAAAAGTCATTCTGGTTGGAAGGGAAGGTTTGAAACTACTGACATAGAACTTTATATAAGGGCCATAAAATAATGATTTCCTGTATTAAAAATATGATAATTAACCAGGCATGGTGGCGCACGCTTGTAATCCCAGCATTTGGGAGGCTGAGACCTGAGGATACGGGTTCAGAGCCAGCCTCAGCTAATTGGTGAGGCACTCCACAACTTAGTGAGACTGTGTTTCAAAATAAAGAATAAAAAATAGGGTTGGGGGTGTAGCTCAGAGGTAGAATGCCCCTGAGTTCAATCCCCAGTACCGCAAAAAAAAAAAAAAAAAAAAAGTGGTAATTATGGAAGAAGGGGACTCTCTCACTCTGTTTCTCTCTCTCTCTCACTCTGTTTCTCTCTCTCTCTCTCTCTCTCTCTCTCTCTCTCTCTCTCTCTCTCTCTCTTCACACTCACACACACACACACAGAGGCTACCCTCATGCACCACTATTGGCTCGAAACTAGTGCAAAACTAGGCAAAAAGAGCAGGAAGCATGATTGTGGTTCATATTTCAGCTCAGTCAAGCACCAAGTGATGACTAAAAGACTCATCCTATTACACTCTCTTTGTTTATATATTTATTTTTTTATTTTTTTGTGGTACTGGGGATTGAGCCCAGGGGTATTCTACCTCCAAGCTATACCCCCACTCCTATTTTATCTTTTTTATTTTGAAACAGGGTCTCACTAGTTTGCTGAGGGTCTCACTAAGTTGCTGAAGCTGCTGTCAAACCTGTGATCCTCCTGTCTCAGCCTCTTGAGTACTAGGATTACAAGCATGTGCCACCACACCCTGCTCACTCCCTGTGTTTCTGAAGTTCACTCCTGAATGGCCCTTTGAACCCACATGTGCAGAACAAAGAAAAGTCTTGTAAGATGATCATCCTTGCAGCTTTCCCTGAGACACAGTGCCCTGCTGTGCGCGTCATAATAGCACAGTGCTGTGCACATATAAGTAACCAATGGACATCTGAATTACACTTGAGAAGAAGACAGTTCACTTCCAATATATCACATTCCCAGCAATCAATGCCAGAAATACCTTTTTGGCCAAAGAATGTGTCTTGAGCCCCATTCAGTTCAGGGTTTTATTGTTGTTGTTTTTTATTTTGTTTCATTCTTCCTAATGAGCACCTAAACAAGCAATTTTACCTCAGTCTCTTTTTTCCACAGGTTGGTTTTATTTCCTGCACAAGCATTTGGCTAAGTACTAAAATGCTTATCCTCAAGAAGTTAGAAAACACTATCTCCCAGTACTTGGGAGGCTGAGACTAGAGAATTGGAGTTCGAGGCCAGCCTCAGCTACTTAGTGAGGCCCTCCGCAACTTAGTAAGACCCTGTTTCAAAATAAACAATAAAAAATAGGGCTGGGGGTGTAGCTCTGAGGTAGAATGCCCCTGGGTTCAATCCCCAGTACTGCAAAAAAAAAAAAGAAGAAGAAGGAAAGAAAGAAAGAAAGAAAGAAAGAAAGAAAGAAAGAAAGAAAGAAAGAGAAAACGCCATCTCCCGTTTTAGAGTCAGTCTTTATTTATTTATTATTTTTATCAATGACAGTTGGCAAAATCATCTTCAATAGGATTTTACTGAGTTCCAATAATACACCCCGTGCGGTCTCAAGCCATGTGCTGTGCCCAAATATGAGGGTTACCCACAGAGCTAGAGATATATAGGCGTCCAACCCTCACCTGTAGAGATTTGACTCTGTAGCTTTGGGTGAGTATCTGGCTACTGTAAGGCAATTCTTATGAACCAGAGGTAGGCATGAGACCCATCAAATTCCAGGCAACAGCCATTTAGAAATGAAAACAATTTCTAAAATCTTAACAAAATGTATTTTCCCCATGAAATAATAAAAAGAATTCAAACCCGGTGACCACATGTCTTTCTCACCATACCAGAGTCTATGTGCTAAAGTCGTGCAGCCTCCACACCGTGACACGTTCTCTGAGATTTTCCCCAACTGTTTGCAAACCCAGCAGCAGGGATGTGACTGACATCATAGCCAGCTTGGCGGAGACGCTTCGTAAAGTCAGCCCTAAACAAGGAGACTCAGGTCTCGTGTAATGTGGATTTTAGAGATCTATCCTGAGTGTCAACTAAATTCATCTTGACCTTAAAACAGATGGTTCCACTTAATTTTTCAGTGCCATAGATGGTAATCAACTTACAGCAAATCTTTGTCTCAAACACAGCCACCTGGCTTCCCAGAGCAAAACCAGCAGCATTTCAGCAAAGCTTTGGGCAGGAAACTTTGAGAAAGGCAGAGAAATGGAATGCTTTGTAAATGCCAGTCATTGTAGGTGCACTGAAAGAAAACTTGATTTAGATCAGAAAGATTGCAAGATACACTCTGTAATCAAGGACCTTAGAGGCCAAACAAGATTTGCGCATCAGGATCCCCTTAGGAGATAAAACTAGGGCTCTCTGAGATAAGGTTCCTCAGATTTCAATGTGCCTACCAACCAACTGCAGTCTTGTTAAAATGCAGATTCAAATTCAGTAGTGGGTTCTGCACTTCTACAAGTGTCCCTGATAATGCTGATGCTGCTGGTCCAAAGGCGCTGCTTTGGGAAGCAAAGTCCTGTGCTGCCACCATCCTCTGAACTGAGTTCCACAGATGAATTATCAGCTCTGGAGGGTGACTGCCCCTCCTCATCAGGTCATCCAGGGGACACAGACCTCTTATCCAATGAGATTCAAGGGAAATTTACATTCTTCTTTCTCTCTCTCCTCTTTTTTCTGATAAGAATTCTAGAGAAACTCTCATGTAGGTTCAGAGCTTTCTGAAATTGTGACTAAGTGGAGGTGATGCTAGAATGATTTCAAATACAGAAGAAAAAATTAAGCCCTTTCTTAGAATGTTTCTTAAAATGTTTAATTTATGCTTTCTCAATTTATTGTTTTATGGGGGTGAGGGGGACAAATTTGTCTTCAATGACATCATCACTGCTACCCTTTTTTACATTCAGATTAATAGCTGGATTTGGGGGAGAACGGGGTGAATGTTCCCCTCTGAGCCTCAGCCATAATCTGTTCTCAGATTTCCTGGTGACCAATGGTGTGTGTTTTGTGCTCAGGACAGGACTGCTGCCTGTGCTTACAGACCCACATGGGGACTGAGCCCAGGACTGGGACTCATTAGAAGTGCCACAGTATAGCAACCGAGCAATCGACCAATGAATGTGACTGACAGGGACAGCCAATTTGGACAAGGATGGACCTCAAATCCCAGGGCCAAAATCATGGCGACCTACAACGCATTTCTTAAAGGGTGGAATCATGCCTGCCTCCCCATGTTTCCCTTCTTCTGCTCTGAAAATTGAGACTCTCATCCCCCTTACCACAGCATTGTGTTAACAGTCAAAATTTAATAGTTATTTGTTTACCAACTTTGTCACCATGGTCATACAGAAGAAAAAATGACTCCAAAAAAAGATTGCTAGGATTTATGAATAGAACACAAGATTCATCAGAATCAAGTTAATAAATCCATAAGTAGCCCCTCCCCCACAGGCATGACTAATACTTAAACAAGATTATTAAGACTTTTTATGCTGTTTTTAATAAGCACTAGAGAAAAGAATTCTATAACCTTCCTAAAGAATGTCACTTACAGTTAAAAGCATTCATAGTAAGGGAATTCTTCTACCACCTGATTATTTCATTGTGGGAAAAGTTTTAGAAGAAAAAGGGAAACAAAAGGTCATAGCCCAACTGCCATGAATTTCACTCAGTGACACACCTGTTCCTGCACATCTTTCAGGGCATATTCCCTGTGATCCTAGGACAAAATTACAAAACCATTGCCCAGTACCACAAACAAATGCTGAGGAGGGAAGGCAGCAAGCCCCAGGTATTAACAGTTTCCAAGCATTCCTTTTTGACCAGGATAAATAAATTATGTGTTTTTTAAAAATTCTATACATTTATACTGAACTTATAGACTTGACATTCAGAAAGAAAAGCTATAGACCTGTGCTGCTCAATAACTATCTACATAGAAATCCAAAGTCATTGAAAATAAGTTATATTAATGGTTTAATTCTTCAATCACACCAGCCACACCCCATGCTTAATGGTGACTAGTAGGTGGCTAGTAGGTGTCCTATGTTAGACAATGTAGCTCTAGAGCATGTCCACCATCTCAGAAAGTTCTATTGGACAACAATGGTCTAAAAGGGTACACACCAGATTAGCAGTGCAGTTATGTCTAGAAATTGAGATTGGTGGGTGATGGAAGGGAGTTACCAGTTTTCAGTTTATATGCTTCTTTACATTTTTTTTGAAGAGTGCAACATACTTTTTTAAACTTGAAAATCATGGAAAACTTGAAGTGTTGTTTGGAAATCTGATTTTTAACTAAATGTGTTTGGGGCCACATCCGGTCAACATGTCCTGCTTCCTTGTGTGCATTTAGGAACAAAATTCTTATTAAGTAGATACGGAGTTTGCCCATGTGAGCACTGCTCCGTGAGCGAAGCAAAATCAATCTCTCTCTCTTTTTTCTCATTTCTATTTCATAGATAAAAGAATGGAGGAAAGTAAGTTTTGAAACTACATCTTTGAGTTGAATAAAGTTTTGTTTAATTTAACATTTATGGAGCTTCTGTTGAGGACAGGCCTGTGTTAGAGTCGAAGGATGACAATGGCCCTCAAGGAGCTTACAGTATAGTGGGAAGGCAGATCTGTAAACGGATTATTTCAAGCCAGAGGGGCGGGTGTGAGGATCGAGGTATGTTTAGTGAGTGGTTTAGGAATTCAAGAAGGTCAGCGAAGATTGGAAAAGTCAAAGTTTGACTCAGAAAAGAATGAGTACCTATTAGGTAGGTAAAGAAGAAATTTAGAGAGAAGGAACACCCTTAGAAAACAACAAGAGCCAAAGCAAGGGCCTACACCAGAAGGGAGGCTGTGCCTCTCCCAGGATACCAGGGAGTCAGTCACCCTTTGGCCACAGAGCTTGTGCCCTAGAGAAAGGACCACAAAAGCTGTCGCTTTAGACAGTCCTAGGTCCAAATCCTGGCTCCTGCTTGAGTATATAAGATGCCCAACTTATATGGCCTTCTTTCTCCCTGCACAAAAAGCCTAATGACATAGTGACACCCAGCTGGCAGGATAGGGTGAGGATCAAATGAGGTAAGGTTCCTGAAGCCCTGATGCCTCCAAGGCTCCATTATCTTTATCCCAGTTACATCAATTAATAAAGTGTTAAAATCAGTATCATCAATAAGCTGCGCTTACGGTATTCACTGACCCCGGTCAAGGATAATCACAATACCTGTTTTCATCATCTAGCAAATCTCTGAAATAAGCATTGCTTTCCCAGTTGAAAGAAGGGAAAGCTGAGGCTTCAAAGGCTGGAGCATCTTTCCCAAGATCCCACACTCTTATGGGAGCCTGGAACGTGGCCAGGGCTGCCAGGCTGCAAGGACTGTCTGGTGACCTCTCTCCTCTATGCTGTCCAAGGAATCAACCAGGATTCTCTGTGACATGGTCACAGATGCACTTTTCAGAAGAGTTTTAGGATATAATTTGAAGAAAGGATTAGCACTCACAATCTTGTTTGGTTAAAGACACAGGATTCTGTTTAGACAGAGTACGGTTTCTTTTCCTAGCAAGCCCACATGGTTTTATTCCTAACTAATTCCAAAAGGGCAGACTGATTTCAGCAGGGCCCCAGGTCACTCCAGCCTGGACCAACTTCCGCTCACCCCTTCCAGCCTGCAGGGGCTTCCTGTGGGTGAGTCCAGCCACTCACATTGTGATCATGGAATCATTTAAATAATAATCATCTAAATGATAACTGCATGCACTTTCCCCAACATATCTTCAACTCCACTGCCCAGCCTCAGGCACTGGCGCAGGCCAAGGTGAGGCCACACCAGAGCTGACAGCCTCTGGGGCCACGCAGTCTACAACCCCGAGTCTCCAGTTGAGCTAACATACATGCAGGCTCCCACAGCAACCCTACCCCACTCCTTGATGCCTGCCTCATCACCTCCCCGAGGCCCTCTGCTTCTGGCCAGCTTCTTGATTAGAGAGAGAACAGAGGGAAAGACATTTTTAATCAGTTACCAGACTCCTTTGAACTTCGACATGAGTTCCCTCAAGGAGTGCTTCAAATTTAGAGTGGGAAGTTGCCTAGAAAAGCTGTCTGACTTAATCCAAACCAGAGTGGCAGTGGCCAGGTCCCTGTGTGTGTGTCAGCCTGGGGCCCGGAGCCCTGTCTGGCTGACATGGTCATCATGCGTGAAGAGGAGCCCAAACTTGAGGAGGTTCCCTTTACTCTGAGGTTTGCTCTGTGCCCCTGCAAGGTGGGCACTGCAGCTGGGTCCCCGTTGAGACCAACATACTTCTGGGACCACCAACTTGTGAGCTTCTCTTCTATAAGCATTGAATCTTGATTATTTTTCTTAATACTATTGCTTAGTATTTGTATTCCCTTACTAAAAATTACACAGAACCACCAAGCAGCACACTAAACCCTTTACCATTAGTAAATTTAACCTTCACAAAAAACCTTGCATGGAAGGTATAAGTTGAGCAACCTGTGTAAAAACCCAAAATCTGAAACGCTCCGCAATCCAAAATTTTTGAGAGTTAACACGATGCTGCATATGGAAAATCCCATAGCTGATCTCATGTGACAGGTCACAATCAAAATGCAGGTGCACTAAAAATATTATATAAAGTATATCCATGCTGCATGTATAACGTTTATATGAAATATAAATGAATTCTGAAGTTAAACTTTGGTCCTATCTCCCAGATATCTCATGTATATACAAATATCCCCCCCCCAAAAAAATTTTTTTAAGTCCAAAATACAAAGTACTTCTGGTCTCAAGCATTTCAAATAAAGAATACTCAACTTGTATCATCATCTGTTACTGTAAAAATTAGGATACCGAGGCTCAGAGAAGTTAAATTGCCCTAGAACACAGAGTAGTTCAAGGCGAGACAGGAATTACTAAGACGTGTTTGGATTATTAGGAAATAAGGACTGGAGAGCAGAAACCTGTTTAAAGGAAAGGATGCTAATTGCCTTTAGGTGACATCTGGGCAATTAGCCCTCATGTTGCACTGATCTTAATTTCCTCTGGGCCACAAATCTCCCCTCAGGAAAATGGGACGTGGGGCTCTGCCCAATAAAGACCACCTCGCTAATTAATTGACTCATCTATATTCCCTAGGTGCAAGGTGAAGTATTTAGATCCCTCTGCGTCACACCACAAAGAACACTTTATCAAAGGCACGCAGGCAGTGTGCAGTGTGTGCGTGTGCTCATGTGGGTTAAAATGCACTCATTTAATGAGTGTGGACCAAGTCAGGCAGAGCCGGGACTGTCTGGAAAACAAATTTGAATGATGGGGGGAAGCTGAAGGGAACACATCTCTAGGAAAAACAATGAGGTCTTTGTCTAATTGCTCGTTTATCACAGATTTTATCTCAGTCTGCCAACAAGTAAAAAGGAAAAGGTGGCAACCAGGTTAGCCCTGCAAGTTTAACCAGCATGTGCTTCTAATGAAGCCAAGACTTTGTGCTAACTGAATGTTCTATCACCTCCCCTAATTGAAAAGTAATAAAAACGTCACGAGCAGTGTCAATTAGCCATTGAAGGGCTGCTTTCCTCCTGTTTACCTTTTAAGGCATCAGGTGGTTTTAGAAAATACTCTACACTGCTTCTCCCCTTCCCAGCCTCCACAATATTTATTTCAGAAGTGACAAGAAAAAACAGGATCCCTGGGTCCAGACATTCAAACACAGAATGGGGGGGGAAAAAGTCAAAATAACTGCAAATTGTGAGCGTTGGTTAATTATGATCTGAAAGTCAATAAAGTCATCTGATGGCAGATTTAGGGGAACTCATTAGAAAGTGGAATTCGGTTGTGGAAAAGTGCAAGCTGCTACAGCTCTGAAAGCAGCCTGGTTCATTAGGGTCTTCAAGTGGGATGAGAGAAATGCCTGCAGGGCGTGGGTTTTGCCCCCTCCACAGCCTCACAGGGCAGCTCTGTAAAGCATTTGCAGCAAGAGCAAGTGGAGAGTAAGATCTTGGTAGCCTTACTAGCAACGTGTTTTTTGTTTCATTTCTCAGAATGAAATCATAGGGGGAAAAAATCCACTCACTTTAAAAAAACTGGTCAAACTTGAGGGCCAGAAGAACCTCACTGGGTGCAGAGTCGAGAGTCTTCGCTTGACCAGCACTGAGCATTTTCAAGTCAAGGCTGCCAGCCTTGTTTCCATGTTTCCGGTGGGCCATGTGCCCTGTGGCTGTTGACAGGAAACCGGGAAGTGCTGGGCTGGATGGATGAGTGGGAGTGCTTCTTGGGAACCCTATAGGAAAGATCTGCTTAAGTGTGGAATGGCTCTGCCGGCCCTGGGATGTAAGTCTCCTGAAGAGAAGCTATAAAACCGGCAGTATTTACATTTGTTTCTTACTGCCAGGATACTCCCCTTTTTTTGGGGGGGGGGGGGGGAGCTGCTCCCTGCTCATCTGTCCTCATTGCTTAGGTCTCTTAAAACGTACCCATCAAGCTCCTGTGTATGAAGCACCCGTCTTGAGACAACTTGCTAGGTCATTGGGGGTGAGACAAAGATGAAGCAAATTACAGCCTTTGTTAACATTTAGGAAAATAAGAAGTGTACAAATAACAAGCCTCATCTACTCTTTCTGATATACTCCCTAATATAAAAATGTTCTCTTCTCCTATTTATCAGACAAGGTGATTGGGTTTGAGAATAATAAAATTTGACCAGTGTATGCACACCCAGATCCTCATGCCTAAAGGAAAAAACAATTAAAAACAACAACCAAAAAGGCCAAACACAAAATCATATGAAATCGGAGCATCTCCTAAAACAATCAGACCCAGGAAAAGAAAAAGAAAAAAGGCAGCAAATCAGAAGAATGCATTTTCTTCACTGGGTTTGCTGACCTGCACTCATTTCTATTGTTCGATCCCTGGAAGTCAGGCTTTCTCTGCCTTAAAACTTGTAAGTGAAGAACTGGAATCACATACTGCTCAAAGTTTTGACCTTTTCTTGTAGGTAGGCACCTCAACAATTAACATGCTCAAAGGCAATTCAATAAAAAAAAAAATGACATGCAAATGTCCAGAGCTCAAAAAGAGACAAGAATTTAACTTTATTAATACTCAAATACAAATGAAACAACTATGGGTTGCCATTTTACATCTGTTGCTAAGGTCCAACACTGGTGAGTACAAAAGGGTAAAAAAGGGTACTGTAGTTCGCTGCCCAATGGAAGTGTACCAGTTTCCATTTTTTGATCAATAATCATAAAAAAATGTTCATAGCCTTGGATCTGATAATTGGTCCAAAAATGTATCCTTAAAGAGCCAGGCATGGTGGTGCACACTTGTAATCCCAGTACTTAGGAGGCTGATACCAGAGGATCCGGGTTTGCTGCCAGCCTCAGCTACTTAGTGAGGTCCTCCACAACTTAATGAGACCCTGTTTCAAAAATAAAGAATAAAAAATAGGGCAGGGACTGGGAGTGTAGCTCAGAGGTAGAATGCCCCTGGGTTCAGCCTCTAGTAAAAACTTGAGATGCATTTGAAACTCTGAGCACAGAAAACATCCACCATCTCCCACCCCTTCCCCACCCCTGTCCCTGTCCCCCTGGTGTGGCTGTCTTGCCCTGAAAAGGCTGTGGGTGAGCTCCATTGCTCTGGCTCCCCGCCCCCAAGCAGTTCACTCTTTTCAAACACACTGAAGGAATCCAGATGTTCTCTGACCTCCTGATGGTCTAACCTCATGTCCAGCCCTTGCTCCTTTAACCTAAGGGTTCTTAGCAGGTTTCTGCTTGTACCTTTGCCACTTACTCTGTCTGCACACGCTCCTCTTCCACTCAGGGTGAGTCATGAGTTCACCCTCTCTCTCACTTCATTCTCATCTAGCAGAAATTCCCCAACACTTGTGCACATTTCAGCCTTCCCAAGAGTCAGCACTGGAGCAGTGTTTTGCTCTTATTTTTCTGTCTATCGGTCATTTTAATGGGGGTCTGGAAGAAGAGGAATTAGACACTTGTGCTGACATCACATTCTTACCCACAGTTCTGGGCTGTTTTTCTAAAACAAAAGAAAATCAGAGGCAGAATAAGGCCAGGCGGGAGAGGGAGAGAGCCCAAAGGGAAGGGATCTGTTTGTGCATCCCACTTCACAAAGACAACTCCATGCAAGCTTGTTTATTAGTGTGGATTATTTTAAGCAGTTTGCCATTTGCTTGGATGTTAATGAACAGGGTTTGGAGGAGAGGGCACTGGGAGTAGAAAGGAAAATAACTAGAATAGCAGGCTTCTGGGGGAAGAATAGATAATTTGTAATTCTCCAGTATAAGGGCTGGATTTCGTTTGCCGTTCAGGACTTCTAGAACCTAGAGTCAAGATTACTGGCATCCAAAGAAGCAAAGAAGTGACAGAAGTGCATCAAAAAGTAGAAGGAAGCCAGGCACAGTGGGGCATACCTGTAATCCCAGTACTTGGGAGGCTGAGACAGGAAGATCACAGGGTCTAGACCAGCCTCAACAATTTAGAGAGACCCTCAGCAATTTACCAAGACCCTGTTTCAAAATTTAAAAATATCTGGTTGGCAGAATCTAATACCAAAAGAAATAGAAAATAGAAGGGAAAAAAATCTAATTTCATCTTCTGTGCAATTTGACCAAAAATGTGGTGGCAGCAACTACTTTGTTTGCAATCTCTAAATCAAATATTGATGAATTTCATTAGGACTCTTTTCTGCACAAAAACTATTTCCTCATGGAGTGTTTCATTTCGTTGGCTATTTTGAAAGTGACTATTGGATAGACAAATGCCTTCAAAGTAATGTGTACATTTTTCAGAACACAACCATATTTGTAGTGGCAGAGTCGGTATCCCCAATCCCTTTGGAACATGTGATCTCTGCAAGTGCACTTGTAGCAAGTGCACTGATGCTGATCCAAGCTCTACAAATCTTTCTTCTTTTCCTTCATTGATGTGGCACGTATTTGATCTTCATTAGGTGATCTTTGGCTCAGCATGGCACATCCTACTTAAGATACCTGTTCCCAGACATGGCAAACCTGGGGTTTAATTTTGCTCTCATTCTCAAATCATTGATAACCCTCACATAACCTTCACACAACTGTCATTCAGTTCTACACAATGTCTGCAACGACATTAATGGGATTTGAGTGTGTGTGTGTGTGTGTGTATGTGTGTGTGTGTGTGTGTTTAAGTATGTATGCCTAAGAAATCTTTCTTAAAACCAGGCTGATTTTAACTGGAAAATGTTTGAGAAAAGGAAAAATAAAAAAACTGATCAAGGAAATTTTGGTGATGCTTAACAGCTGTTTCATGGGTACATATCTATTATATTTTTTTAGAACACAATTAAATGTGATTTTAATAATCATTTGGTATTTAAATAATATACTATGATTGTCATATGGAATTTTAATTAAATGCACATTTTCTTCTAAAATATGAAGCGTTACCACTGTGAAAAGACCTTTTCTCTCCGAAGAGCATTTTTAAAGTAATGTTCCTTGTGATTCACTAAAGAAAAAATTCTTCTGCGATATTATTTACCCTTCTACATTAATCCAGCATTTGATGAGTCTTGAGGGAATGAAAGGCAAGAATTTTAAACTAAGTAAGTGTTCTCATAATCTCCTAATGAGGATAATGAAAACAGCACACAGAAGGATATGTTTAAGATAAAACATGCTTCAAGTAAATAGCATATAAGAAGCAGAAGTTACTTCCATTCTGTCTCCATTCAGGGCATTTCCTGCATGCCATGTTTGTAAAGCAGTCACATTCCATCTTCTTTACCTTTGTTCTTATTCTCTTTAGGAAACTTTATATCGCAGGCTCCCCGCCTCCCCACCCCCAGCATTCAAAGGCTGAGATCTTAGACCTTACTTAAAAGCAAGCTTGTAAATATAACTGTTCAACTCACCATCCACCCTTTCTATGGGCTCCAGAACATTTCAGTATTTTGGTGCTCACTAAATTTGCACTTTAAAGACCCCCTTACTTTCTGTAATTTCATAGGGTTATTTTCAAACTATCATTTTTCTGATGTTTCTCCTTTTAGGACTTCTGTTGCCTGCTCACCTATCCTTACCTCTGCTCTCAATATGTCAACTGCATGTGAACATTAACAGGCACAGGCCTGGGATCTAAGGATTAGCGTTCATAAACCAAAAATCTGATCAATCCAATAATGCTTTAAAAATAAAAAATAAAAAGCAACAAAGTACAAGTCTTCCCCTCAGCCAGTGGCACCAACTCAAGCATCTGCCTTTTCTTTTGTTTCTGTGTTTGCTTTTTATCTTCCTGAGAGTCCGAGGACTTCCTGTTAGATGTGTATCACCCACATTTGAGCCCAGTTTAGAGTGAAGAACGGTTTTTCACACAAGTGGCAAGGGTAAGAGAACTTCAAATTGTTTTTCAAGCCAAGAGTTGACATAATGAAGGGAAATCTCTAAGCCTCTACTTATTAGGAAAGTGCTAAGTTTCTCCCAAATAAATTTAACCTTTAAAAGCTATCAGGTCACCCTGACTTCTAATATGACTGGTCATCATTTTCTAGCAATGAAAAAAAAAAAACAGTATATTTTCTAAGAGTTGGGGGAATTACATAAAGTATAATTGCTCTCTCTCTCTCTCTCTCTCTCTCTCTCTCTCTCTCTCTGGTACTGAGAATTGAACCCAGAGGCATTATACCTCTCAGCTATACCCTCGGACTGGTTTTATTTCTTATTTGGAAACAGGGTCTTACTAGGTTGATTAGAGTCTGACTACTTGCTGACGCTCTCCTTCAACCTGTGATCCTCTTGTCTCAGCCTCTCAAGTACTAGGATTACAAGAGTGCACCACCACACCTGGCTAATTGATTGATTTTTCTACCCTCAACATTCAACTCTCCTAGGGAAAAAATATATAGTTTGAGTAGAAGATGACAGAGCTAACACTTGATCACAAATGTGTACAGGTTCTGGTCTGGATTTAGAATGTTCCCCCTAGCCCTCATGGGAGCAAGGCAGCAATGTTGGAAGCAGGGCTTGGTTGCTCAGCAGGGGCCCTGGGGTGTGGCCTTGGGGTTACATATGGCCCTTCCTGCTAGGCTCCATGGTGTGAGAGCAGAGCCTGCTCTCTCACTCTCTGCTTCCTGCTGCCAGGCCTTGAACTCTGCAGACCCAGCCTAATAAGCACTGAACCCTGAAATCTCCAAAACCTGTGAGCAGATGAATCTTCCTTCTCTAAGGGGTGTGGTCAGGTGTACTGGGTCACAGCAGTGTGGATGCCATCTGAGACAGAGACTGTGCTCCAGTTTGGATCTTAATTGTCCCCTAAGGGTCCATGTGTTCAGGGCTTGGTGCTTGGCCTGTGGATGGAGTCTAGCTACACAGTGGGGCTGAGAAGGAGGTCCTCATTCAGGGGACTGTGCCCTAGAAGGAGAGAGTGGGGCTCAGGTCTCTCTCTTTTTTTGCTGTTGTTCCCTGGCCGGGAGGTGAGCACTTTCCTCCCCAACATGCTATCTGCTGCACTGCACTACCACAGCCCTGGACTGGAGCCTCCAAGCTGTGAGCCCAAATCAGCCTTTCCTCTTTTTATAAGGAGTTATTGCAGGTATTTGTTAGAGTAATGGAGAACTAAAACATATGGTGTCAGTAATTTCAGTGAGAATTTCTCATCAGAATTGTGAATAGCCACTGGGCAACTCAATAATCACACACAAAGGAATAAAGTTGGACTCCTGCTATACGCTATATATAAAAGTTAACTCAAAATTGTCAAATACCTAAATATAAGAACATAAATTATAAAATCCCTTTGTGTGTGTGTGTGTGTGTGTGTGTTGCTGGGGAATTGAACCCAGGAGCATTCCACTACCTCTGAGCTATACTACCACCCCTGTTTTTAATTTTTAGTTTGAAACAGGATCTCATTAAGTTGCTGAGGGCCTACCTAAGTTGCTGAGACTGGCCTCAAGCCTGCAATCCTCTGTCTCAACCTCCCAAGTACTGGGATTATGGGCATGTGGCCCTTGCTGGGCTTAGAAACTATAAAACTCTCCTAAAAATTAGTATGAGCCAGGCATGGTGGCGCACACTTGTAATCCTAGTACTTGGGAGGCTGAGAGAGGAGTATTGCAGGTTTGAGGCCAGCCTCAGCTACTTAGGCCCACAGCAACCTAGTAAGACCTTGTATCAAAATAAAGAATAAAATAGGCCTGGGGATGTAGCTCAGAGGTATAATGCCCCTCAGTTCAATCCCAGTTCCACAAAATAATTAAATAAGTGTGAATCTTTGTGACCTTGGATTAGGCAATGATATTTTTGGGTATGACTCTGAAATCACAGGCAACCAAATAAAAAGGAATTTGACTTAATCAAAACTAAAAATTTTTGAGTGTCAAAGAACACTATGAAGAAAGTGGAAACACAACTCAGAAAAAGAGAATGTACTGAAAATTTTTATGTCTAATAATGGGATTTGTATGTACACTATAATTTTTTGTTTGTTTTGCGGTACTAGGGATGGAACTTGGGGGCATTCTACTTCCAAGCTACCGCCCCAGCCCTATTTTTTGTTCTTTATTTTGAAACAGGGTCTCACTAAGTTGCGGAGGGCCTCACTAAGCAGCTGAGGCTGGCCGTGAATCCGGATCCTTCAGTCTCAGCCTCCCAAATGCTGGGATTACAAGCGTGTGCCACAATGCCCGGCTCTGTACACTATAATGTTTATAATAAAAAGATAACCCAACTTAAAAATGGATAGGGAATTTCTTTGTTCATTTTTACTTTTTGGTTTACTCCTAACTCCATCTTACTACCCCCTTATCCCCTCCCTGTGTATTCTGGTAAGGGTGTTAGTGGCACCTTCATATATGGACATAGCATTATTTGATCTATTTTCTTCCTCTAGCTTCCTTTTCCCTTCCCTTATCCCTCCCCTGGTCCCTTCCCACTATTCTACTGGTCTCAACTTCATAGAAGATATGTAATGGCCAATAAGCACATGAAAATATGCTCAATATCTTTAATCATTAGGGAAATGCAAATCAAAATCACAATGAGGTACTACTGCACACTTACTAGGATAACTGTGATTTGAAAAGTGAACAATAACATGTGTTGGCATGCATGTGGAGAAACCAGAAACTTCACACATTGGTGATGGGGTAGAATGGTTCAAATGCTGAGGAGAGGAGTTGGGCAGTTCCTCAAAGTGCTAAATATAGAGTCATCTCATAACACAGACTCAACTAACTCCTAACTACATACCCAAGAGAAATGAAGATATATAACCATACAGAACCTTGTTCATGAATGTTCACATCAGCATTCATAATAGTCAAATGGTAGAAACAACCCAAATGTCTGTCAACTGATGAATGGATAAACATAATGTGGTATATCCAGCGTATCCAGATGGTAGAATATTATTCTGCTATAAAAGAATGAAGAAGTGAATATGGAGGAATCTTGAAAAGGTGCTAAGTGGAAGAAGTCAGACATCAAAGCCCCAGTTTGTATTATTCCATTTATATGAAATGTTCAGAAGGTACAAATCCATAGAGGGAGAAAGTTGATTACTGACGGCCTAGGAATTAAATGAGGGAGAAACTGGATGTTAGTAGGCAAACGGCTTCTTTTTGTAGTGATGAAGGTGTTCTAAAATTGATTGAGGTAATTGATGCACACTTTATTTATTTTTGTGGCACTGAGGATTGAACTCAAGGACATTCTACCTCCAAGCTACGCTTCCAGCCTTTTTATTTTTTTTTTTAATTTTGAAACCAGTGTTTCGCTAAGTTACTGTGGCTGGCCTCAAATCTATGATCCTCCTGTCCAAGAGTCATTCTTTACTCTTCCCACTTTTTAACTAAGTCCTGCCCATTTTACTTCCCTGATGTATTAGTGAATTTTCTGTTGCTATAACAGAATATACAACACCAGGTGACTTATGAGTAACAGAGCTTTTTGGCTCACAGTTCTGGAGGCCAGGCTGTCCAGGAGCGCAGTGCTGGCATCTAGTTGGTGTTTGGTGACCGCCTTGTGCTGCATCAACTTGAGGTGGAAAGTGGAAGGGCAAGTGGGTGTGGAGGGAAGGAACAAACACAAGGGGCTGACTCGCTGTGGAACAAGTCAGTCTCTTGCTAACTGTTTTGGTCTTCTCAAAGCGAAAACTCACTCACTTCCTGGAGAATTAACCCAGACCCTTAAAAAAGACATTATTCCATCTAATTGATCTGATCACCTCCTGAAGTGCCACTGCCTCTCTACACCATTACATTAAAAAAAAAATAAACTTTTAACACCAGTTAGAGGGGGAGAAGGGGACAAACATATTAAAACCAAAGCACCAGGTATATCTTTTATCCACTTGTACATATTTCCACATCACCAAAATGGTACTGGGCCATTCTAATGTCTCCTAACTAATTTTCCAATATTGCATTCTTAGCCCTTCAAATATGTTCTCCAAAGCTGGGCATGGTGGCTCATGCTTGTAATCCTAGTACTTGGGAGACTGAGACAGGAGGATGACCGATTCAAGTACAGCATCACCAGTTTAGTGAAGCTCTCAGCAACCTAGTGAGACTCTGTTTCCAAATAAGAAATAAAATTGGTCTGGGGGTATATCTCAGATGGAGAATACCTCTGGATTCAACTCCCAATACCACAAATGTGTGTGTGTGTGTGTGTGTGTGTGTGTGTGTGTGTGTGTGTGTGTTTTCTCCATATTGAATCAGGATGCATTTTCAAAATGCTGATCCAATCATTTTACTCTCAACTGAACCCACAGAATCAAATTGTGTATGACTCTATACATTCTGGCCTCTTTCTTCTTTTTCAATTTTTTTAGCACTAATTTCAGCTTAAACAAATTAAGCTGGGCGTAGTGGTACACATCTGTAATCCTAGTATTTGAGAGGCTGAGACAGAAAGATCACAGGTTTGAGGACAGCCTTAGCAACTTAGTGAAACTCTCAGCAACTTAGCAAGACCTTGTTTCAAAATAAAAAATAAAAAGGGATGGGGGTATAACTCAAAGGTAAAATTCACCTGGGTTCAATCTTTGGTGCCCCCCCCAAAAAAAATCAGCAAATATTATAAGTAAATAGTAAAAAAGTTTATTAATTAGCTTGTATATTTCAATGTCTTTTAAAAATACCTATATTTGAAATACAATACTATTTGGGATTTCATGAATACAGGATTTAGGGTTATTGTTTTTAAAATACATTTTTCAATCATATTTTCAGTGATAATGCTAGGTAGTATTCTTAGAATAGCTTTGATTACAATTTCATGTTTCTTTATTTTATTTCTATTATTTTTATACTTTTATTGGTTCATTGAAGTCTCACATCATAATGCAGTTCATTGTGATGTTGACGTATATGCACACAGCACTTAGGGGGCTTTCTCCCAGCTCCCTCACGACTCCCCCCTTCCCCATCCATGGTACTGAGATTGACATTGGAATGCTCACATATATACACAATGTCAATGGAAGTGATTCCTTCATTAATTCCCCCTCTCCCCACTTGCCCTAGACCACCTCCCTGGCTCCATCTCCTCCATTATCTGGAGTTCCTCTGGTATTCCCATTACTCCCTAGCTCCCATATATGAGAGAAAACATACAACTCTTCACTTTCTGTGACTGGCTAATCTCACTTAACATAATGTTCTCCAAGTCCATCTGTTTTACTGCAAATTACATAATATCTTCTATACTGCTGAGTAGAATCCCATTGTGTGTATATTCCATAATTTTGTGATTCATTCATCTCTTGATGGTCAACAAGATTGGTTCCATAAGTTGACTATTGTGAATTGTGCTACTATAAAAATGGATATGCATTTATTATTATAATATTCTGATTTCATTCCCTTTGGAAAGATACCCAAAAGTGGTATAGCTGGATCATATAGTGGATCTATTCCCAGTTTTCTGAGAAGTCTCCATACTGATCTTCATAGCAGTTGCACTAATTTGCAATCCCGCCAAAGTGTAGAAGAGTTCCTATTTCCCCACATCCTTGCCAGCATTTATTGTTCTTTGACTTCTTGATTATTGACTTCCAGAGCTGATCAACAAATTCTCAAAGTAGTGGACACAAAATCAATCTAAAAAATTCAGTAGCTTTTCTATATGCCAACCATGAATCCACCAGAAAAGATATCCAGAAAATGATCCTATTCACAATAACCTCAAAAACAGTAAAATACCTTGGAACAAATGTAACCAGGAAAGCCAAAGACCTCTACAAAGAAAGTTATAAAACACTAAAGAAATAAATTAAAGAAGATCTTAGAAGATGGAAAGATCTCCCATGCTCTTGGATAGGCAGAAGAAATATTATCAAAACAGCCATTCTACCAAAAATGATCTACAGAGTTAATGTAATTCCTATCAAAATACCAGAGTCATTCTTCACAAACCTAGAAAAATCAGTCATAAATTTCATATGGAAAAACAAAAGACCCAGAATTGCCAAAGCAATTCTCAGCAATAAGAATCATGCAGAAGGCATCACAATACCTAACTTAAATTATACTACAAAGCTGTAGTAATGATATTAGCACAAAAAACAGACACATAGACCAATGGAACAGAAGATATAGGAACAAATCCACACATTTATAGCAAATTGATTTTCAACAAAGGTGCCAAAAACAGACATTGGAGAAAAGACAGCCTTTTCAACAAAGTTATGTTTCAATTAAAAAGACAGAAGCACACTTGTAATCCCAGTACTTGGGAGGCTAAGACAGGAGGATCTGGGTTTGAGGCCAGCCTCAGCTGCTTAGTGAGGCCCTCCACAACTTAGTGAGACCCTGTTTCAAAATAAAGAATAAAAATTAGGGCTGGGTATGTAGCTTGGAGGTAGAATGGCCCTGGGTTCCATCCCCAGTACCACAAAAAAAAAAAAAAAGAAGCCCTAGTTTTTCATTTTTTCCCATTTTTTTGAAAGCAGAGAAAACTCTTCTTTAAATGGAGTCTTATTAGAAAGTTCAATGTTAAATAAGGAAAATTAGTTGCTCTGGTGAAGGGGTGAAACCTGGTCTCCTGTTGGCTTCATTCCTCTTTTAGTTTTTGACCTAGATTTGAAATCACCTAGGGTACACAATTGAATCCACTGGTTTAACTTAGTAAACACTTTTTAAAAAAGAGTAATGTCAGGGGTTCTATTTTTTTTTCATTTGCATTAACATTCATTTTTGAAATCTTCCACACACCTATTTTTTCATGTCATCAATACCATCTCCATCTCGCTTTTCTCCTTGTAACTCCTTCATGTTGACTTATATTAATTTCCCCTCCTCTCTTGGCCAGCTGTACTACATTCGTTTCTCCCGTGAGAGTCACCTCCAGAGTTCTCCACGACAGTTTACAGGAAAATCCATCAGTTGAGATGCACTTTTTCATTTCGAAAGATGAACAGTGCTTTCGGAAGCATTGACCACTGACCCTGTACATATTGTTGATTTGCCCGTGGAGTACACCGAGATGAACATATAAATGCCAATCTTCACATGAAGTTACATTGTGTTCTTTCATACATATAACATTTTTCCAAATCCCCAGCTTCCACTCTTTCGTTTTTCCACACCTTCAAGCACTACTCTCTCCAATAGTGTGCTGGAAAATGTTTAGTAACTATCTCACCTTGGGGAGAAAAGCTCTGATTTATAGTGCTTGTCTATTTCACTATCTTTACACCCTGGACAATTTAAAACTATCAATGTTGTCATGCGACATAGAGTGACAAAGAGAAGACTCTACAGCATTTCCACCACACACAGACAATAGATGTAAATAACCTGGAGAGCACAAGTAATAGTAAAATAGCGAGGAGGCAATGAGCTTTGAGAACTCTGTGTGTGTGTGTGTGTGTGTGTGTGTGTGTGTGTGTGTGTGTGTGTGATTGAACCCAGGGGCATTCTACCTTTGATCTACAGCCCTTTTTATTTTTTTCATTTTAATTTTTATTTGTTTCTGTTTTTGTTTTTGTTTTGAAAAAGATCTCGCTAGATTGCTGAGAGTCTCACTAAATTGCTGAGGCTGGTCTCAAACCTGTGATACTCCTGTCTAAGACTCCTATGTACTGGGGTTACAAGCATGTGCCACCATGCCCAGTGACTTGTTTTTAATATAATTTATTTAACTGTAATTTATATAATTGAACTCTTAATCACTGCATTTAACAACTATCTCACAAGATTGCTGTAAATGAAACACTTGGCTGCCAGTAACCGGAGGTCATAAAGGTGTATGAGCCATTTTCCTGCATGTGGAAGAACAGAATGAAGCAAAGATGGCAAATAGGCTTAACTTCCATATCAACTCTGATCAGTTGTTTGTTACACAAATGGCTGTGTCAACAATAATTCAGAAACTTTTTTATGTAGAGTCCTACTATAGTCTATTAGCAATATTGATCATAGTTAAGATGACAGGCATACTAGATCTCAGTCTGAATATTGAATATTTCTTTTTTTTTTTTTTTTTGTACTGGGGATTAAACCCAGAGGTACTTTACTCCTGAGCTACACTCCCAGCCCTTCTTATTTTTTTTTATTTTGAAACAGGGGCTTGATAAGTTGCTGAGGGTCTCACTATTTTCTGAGGATGTCCTTGAGCTTGTAATCCTCCTGTCTCAGCCTCCCAAGTACTGGGATTACAGGCATGTGCCCCCTCACCCAACTGAATATTTCTGTCCCTTTTATACTCATATTTTCCACCTAAGCAGTAAAGGAGATGAGAGGAATAGGGTTCCATTTGACTCTCTTTTATCTCTATATACCATCTGCCCATGCCCCAGTTATGGTTCTGTGATGCTTCCAGGTACCAGAGGTTTTTCCCTGTCCTCACCTTTTGGTATTAGCTGCTGCATCTCAGACTCTACCTCCATGTCTCATCCTTGCCCTCTGCCCAGGTGACCTTGATGGTAGACCAAAGGGTGTTACTGGACTCTGGTTGACACTTTGGCGAGCTCTGTACTAGATTTCATGATCTTGTCTCCTTGGTCTTCTGGTCTCTGGTTCATACCCCACTCCATGATATCTGCTGTGTCTCTTTCATTTGGCAGCTTAATTTTGAAACCCTCATGTGCTGCACAGACATCTACTTCCTGTCAGCTTAGCCTATGTCACAGGGAAGAGACATTCTCTTACCTAAGGCTTCCTGCTTCCTCTTTCTCCTTTCATAATTCCGCTCTCCTCTTAGCCGTAGGAGACATATCTATTTGTTGAAAGGCTGTTTTTCTGCCATTCAATTGTTTTAGGACTCTTGATGCAAATCTATTGACCGTAAATATTAGGGTTTCTTTCTTAATCCTATCCCACTGATCTATATGACTATTCTTATGTCAGTAACACATTATCTTCCCACAATGCTGACTACCACAGTTTCATAGTAAGTTTTGAAATCAGAAAGTCTCAGTCCTCTTT
This sequence comes from Graphiurus murinus, assembly GCA_004027655.1. Lineage (NCBI taxonomy): Eukaryota > Metazoa > Chordata > Mammalia > Rodentia > Gliridae > Graphiurus > Graphiurus murinus. Next base: position 181,825 of record PVLC010000434.1, on the reverse strand, counting down.
GTTTTTTTTTTTTTTTGAGGGGGGGGATCATGTTAGCTATTCAAGGTTCCTTACAATTTCCTATACATTTAAGAATCAGCTTATTAACTTCTACAAAAATAAAAATAAAAATGGCCAAAATTTTCATAAGAATTTAATTGATTTTGTAGATAAATTTGGGAAATATTTCCATCTTAACAATATTAAATCTTCTAATCCATGAATGTAGAATGACTTTCCACTAGGTCTTGTTTAATTTCTCTCATCAATGTTTTGTAAGTTTGCAGGGCACAAGACCTGCATTTCTTTTTTTTTAATTTCTAAATATTTTATTCTTTTGATGATAATTTAAAGGGATTTAAAAACAATATTTTAGACTGTCCTATTAATAGTGCATAGAAATATAATTTATTATAGTTTAACATTTAGATCTTGTATCTTGCAACATTGCTGAGCTTGCCTATTAGCTCTAATAGTGTGTGTGTGTGTGTGTGTGTGTGTGTGTGTTTCTGAATTTCTTGCTATTTTATTTATAATATATAACACCATCTGAAAATAAAAGTAGGTTTACTACTTTCTTTTTAATCTGAATGTCTTTTTTTCCCTTCCTTGATTGCCCTGGCTAGAAGCCCCAGTAAGATATTGAATAGAAATAGTGAGAGCAGACATCTTTGTCATTTCTCTTCCCCTTCATTTTAAAGATATAGAATTCTTGATTAGTGGTCATTTAACTTCTTTTTTAACACTTTGAATACATCATCCCACTATCTTCTGACCACCATGATATCTAATGAGTAATCAGCTGTTAATCTTATTGAGACACCTTTGTACATGATGCTTCCCTTTTACTGCTTGCAAAGTTCTCTCTTTGTCTCTGGCTTCTGACAGTTTGATTATGATGTGTTTAGCTATGAATCTCTTTGATTTTTTTTTCCTACTTGAGTTTCACTGTGCTTCTTGGAAACATAAATGTTTTATCAAATATTAAGTAAACTGTGAAAACATCTTGTAAAGGAGCATTATAACTTTCTTAAGAAGTATATGAGGCACCTACCTAAAAGGCTCTCTCTTTCCAGTCTCTCCAGCACTTGTCTTTCCCTTCATATGGAAGTTGAGAGTCAACAGGGTTAAGGCATGGTGACTGGTGGAGGAGTAACTCACACGGGAAGTAAGAGCATCAGCATCTCCTGTCTCCTGCAGGCCAGTCCTCCTGCCACACCTATACCACATTAACTCATTAATTTCTTACAAGTGCATAGCCTAGGTGGGTATGAATCATCCTGATTTTAAATAGACACACTGTGGTTGAGAGAAGTTATGTAAAATTGCACAAGTTTAGTAAATGGTGAATACCAGATAAGAACTAGGAATTGTTTACTTCACTCTCTTCTAGGACACCCCACATATTTAAGCATTAATCTAAAAGAGGCAATAAAGAGGAAGAAGTAGCTACATGTATTGAGGCTCCATCACGCCACATATCAGTCAGCCTTTGATGCAGGGTGTTTAATCCAATCCCATGATAGTGTGAGGAATCAGAAATATGGAGAGAAGCCAGGCATGATGGTGCACGCTTGTAATCTAGTACTTGGTAGGCTGAGACAGAAGGATTGGAGGTTCTTGGCCAGCCTCAGCTACTTAGGCCCTCCTCAACTTAGTGAGACCCTGTTTTAAAATACAGAATAAAAACTAGGGTTGAGGATGCATTTCGGAGGTAGAATGCCCCTGGGTTCAATTCCCAGCGCCACAAAAGGGGGGGGGGGTAATAATTGGATACAAACATACTTTTAGAAAATGTCTGGCACATAAATGATGATCAATAACTATTTAGTAAAAAGTTGAAGGAAAGCAGGAGAAACGTACTAATTCCTACTGTCCACCATCCTAGATGAAACATTGGCCTAGAGCTGGTAGAGCCACACGATCAAGCCTTGGGGGCTTTGTTTGTCTGTTTTTTGTTTTGTTTTGTTTGGGTTTTTGTTGTTGTTGTTGTTAGTTTGATTGGTTGGTTTTGCCTATCTATTTGAGAACCAGATCTGTGCTCTGGCAGGAAGGAAGATAAGGAAGACCAGATATTGTAATACTAAGAGTAATAAGCCAGGATCAGAACCTGAAAAACACTTACAAGATAAAGACAGGGCATGTGGCAGGCGAAGTCCATGCCTTCCTCCCACCTCTAGGCTCTCCAGAACCCTACTCTCTTGTTAGTCCTAAATTCAACTGATGATTTCACAAGGATCATTTCTACTTTCACGATTTCAAAAGATTAAAGATCCCAGCAAAGGTGGGAAGAGAACTTCAAAAGTTCACCACACAACTCTTTCAGATCAAAGGAATTTTATTTTCCTGGCACAGAGGAACTAAAAGGTAAATAAAAAGGCACAATATTTTATAGGGTTCTTCATTGATGGGCTATTCCTTAAATGTTGCGGAAGAAAACGAATAACACTCCTGACTATTTAATTAAAGTGTGTCTAAAATCAGAGCTCTGCTGTATTAGAGGCACCATCTCAGACTTGTTAATGAAGAGGGGGAAAAGTCAATGAAGAAGAGTATTGTTTTGTTTTTTTTTTTTGTTTTTTGGGGGGTTTTTTTGTTTTTTTTTTTTTTGGCGGTACTGGGGATTGAACTCAGGGGCATTCTACCTCCGAGCTACACCCCCAGCCCTACTTTTTATTCTTTATTTTGAAACCGAGTCTCACTAAGTTGCGGAGTGCCTCACTAGGTAGCTGAGGCTGGCCGCGAACCCGGATTCTCTGGTCTCAGCCTCCCGAATGCTGGGATTACAAGCGTGCGCCACCACGCCCGGCTGTTTTGTTTTGTTTGTTTGTTTTTAACACATATTTCAGTAATTACCAGTTACCTGTCTCCAATTCCCTTCCCTAATCTCTAAGATTATAAATGGTGGGTGAAAAAGTAGTCACTTGATTTTTGTGGAGGATAATGTTCAAATTTAAAACACAGTTGGTTTTCGAGGAATAAGGATTTTCAATAAGCAAAAATATAGGGTAAAATGGTGAGTACATGATAGGATGGAGAGAAACCAACAGACAATCAGAGATGAGTCAAAGCCCCAGGCTACCTCTTTGGCCTGATTTATACCAACCAAGCATATGTTTTTTCACCTCCTGTGATTCCCAAGCCAGTGATAGCAGTTATAAAACACTGCTTTCACATACAAAATTCCCTCTGGAACTCAAGGATGTGGTGTTCTTTAGTTAATCTACTCTAATTAGTGGTCCCCTCTTCTCCTCCATGAATTCTCTGTTCCTCAAACTATAGAAATGACTTGTCCCTCCTACTTGAGTCTTTATTTCAGCCTTAACCCACATTCTTATCAGAGCCAAATCCAATAACGTCTCCCAGAAGTATTAGCAAATAAATCCCACTCATTTGCCTTAAACCTCAGTCTCTGAGGACACAGAGCTCTGTCTCACTGTGACTACTTTTGTTCAATTCACACACTTCCTTACTATAGGATTCAGGTATGGACTCAGCCCTGTCAACTCTTCCATTGACTCCTTCCAGAGACTTATGTCAACTCTCTGTGACTTAAGAACTCAAGGCTCATTGTCATTGTGAGCCCACATTTATTTGCATAAAAGTTAATTGATTATTAGGACTAACTGATAAAGCACTCATTTTTTAATGGTGTGGTTTTGGTAATTTATCATTTCTAATCATGATTGAAATGTTTCAGTCCTATTCTATTCAGGCTGTAATGGTCTGGTTCTTCTTACCATATTTGATTATATATGTCTGAAGCCCACATTGATAAGTCATTTTGATAAGTCATTTTATTCTTTATTTTGAAACCGAGTCTCACTAAGTTGCGGAGTGCCTCACTAGGTAGCTGAGGCTGGCCACGAACCCGGATCCTCCGGTCTCAGCCTCCCAAATGCTGGGATTACAAGCGTGCGCCACCACGCCCGGCTGATAAGTCATTTTAAAAGTAAAAGGTTAAAATTTATATGATAGAGTCCAGAACTAAAAGCTACACCAAAGATATACTCTATGCTATGCCTGCACCAGGTACTAAGAAAGTCAAGGAGCACGGTACCTTGACGCAGCTAACAATGCATCCACATGTACCACCTGGGCGTTGGGGGATCCAATAAACAACGGTTGTTGTGAACTGAACTGTGTCCCCACCAAAATTTATGTGTCAAACTCCTAACTAACCCTCAACACCTCAGAATGTGACTGCATTTGGAAATGGGACTTTTAAAGAGGTAATTAAATTAGAATGAGTTCATTAAGGTAACTTCTAATTCAATATGACTCGTGTCCATATAAGAAGAGATTAAGATGCAGAGGAAAAAATACATGAAGACACAGGGAGATAACAGCCCCCTATAAGCTAGGAGTCAGAAAAAAATAACACTGCTGACAGCTAGTTCTTAGACTTTTAGCCTCTAGACTTGTAAGACAATACATTTCTCTTGTCAAAGCCACCCAGTCTATGACACTTCATATAGTAGTCCTAACAAAGTAATATAAGAAGAGCTTTCTCTTCTTTCAAATTCAAAGTCAGTTTAGAAACAGAAACAAGATACTATCACCTCAGCTGCTTAGTGAGGCCCTCCACAACTTAGTGAAACCCTGTTTTGAAATAAAGAAAAAAAAAAGGGCTGAGGCTGTAGCTCGGAGGTAGAATGCTGCAGGTTCCATCCTCAGTACCGAAAAAAAAAAAAAAAGATACTATCAAAATGAAAGCACTATGTTTAAGACAGAGCTGACTGAAAACCATGTCTTGTCTTTGCTTCTGTGTCTCAATGGGCTTGATAATATCTCCTTTCTTTCTTTCTTTCTTTTTTTGTTTTCTTTTCTTTTTGTGGTACTGGGGATTGAACCCAGATTGAACCCAGAGGCATTCTACACCCCCAATCCGATTTTATTTCTTATTTAGAAACAGGGTCTCCCTAGGTTGATGAGAGTCTCACTACTTGCTGAGGCTATCCTAGAATCTATAATCTTCCTGTCTCAGCCTCCCAAGTACAGCAATTACAGGCGTGTGTCACCACGCCCAGCTTCTAACATCCCCTTTTTAAATTAAACAAACTCTCCTACTCAGTTACTGGCATGATAGGATAACTTTGGACCATGAATATCAGGTCCCTTATGATAAAGCAGCAAACAGAGCAGAATGTATGCCTCTTATAAACAAGAAAATCTAAAAGAGAAAGAAAAAGAAGCTGATCTCATTTTATTCTAGAAAATTCACCATCAAAATAGAAGTGAGGGGTATAGAGGCCAGGAATGTTACTAGAGAAGTTCCAAGCTCAAATTGGAAAGCACAGAAAGTAGAGGTGAGCCATGGGACAAAAATCTGGTGGGGAGAAAAGTAATAAAAGATTGACAGAACCACTCATCCCATTCTCCCACCTGTAGCGTCAAGAGATCAGAAACAATGACATTAGCCTGCATAATAAAACTGGATGTTTATCTTCTAGAGGGTGAGCACTCTGTCCTGGGAAGACTGGGACTCACCAAAATAAGTGTTCTGTATTTGGCACTGAGAAGACTGATCAGCCTGCCTGTGTTTTCTGTCCATACATCCTAGAACATAATTTCTCAACATGAGCACCATTGACATTTTAAGAAGGATGGATACTTCTCTGTCATGGAAAGCTGTCCTTTGCAATGGAGGACGTTTAGCGATATCCCTGGATTCTACATACTAGATACCAGAATCAATGCCCATTTGGGAAAGGCAGCTGTTCAAAAAACTTCCATAAGTATGAATAGGCAATCAAAATCATGGGATACTTGAGGAAAACCAAATATAAAATAAAAAGACAGATAATCACACAGAATAATTGACTCTAAGGAGAAATGTATATGAAAAAATCTTTTTAGAAACTGTAATATTATTTTTTAATTAATTGGTGCATTGTAATCATACATCTTTGTTAGGTACAAGCTGATAAAGGTATATATGGACACATTTCTCATGTAACCCCTTCCCCAATTCCCACCCCACTCCCTCACCCTCCCTTCTTCTCAAGTTCAGTTTAGTGGTTGACTTTGATATATTTGTGAAAGTACATCATGTGCATTAGGGTGCCCCTCCCCCCCGTCCATCATCTTCAGTTAAGTCACCTTCTTTGCTTGTCTAGGGTAGAAGCTGTAATATTATTATTGTAATATATCAATGATAATCTATAAGATAAAAAGATATTTCAATTTTTAAAAATGAGCACATCAAGGTATAAGTTTATGGAAAGTCAAGTATAATTCTTCCCCCTCTCTCAAAAAAAAAAAAGACCCTTAACAACTTAGCTGAAGCTCTAAAATTAAAATCAAAGAAAGTATCCTGAAATTAGATTTAAATGATCAGAAAAAGAAAATGTAGAAGAAGAATTAAAAACATCGAGGATAAAACAAAAAGTTTAACTTCTGTCTAATAGGAGTTCTAAAAAAGGAAAATAGCAGAAAAAAAATATAAAGAAAAAGGAGAGGAAGTGAAAGACAAAAAGGAGAGGCAAGAAGAAGAGGGAAGGGGAAGGGAAGGAGAGATTTCCTACAGCTTAAGAAAGATGCATGTGGTGATATCAACAAGATTATGAAATAAGAGGACTCCAATCCATGTCTCAACACATAAACAAATATATGATAACCATCCATGGAATAAAATTCCTTGGTAGGAGATTTGGGATGTATATAGAAAGTTGAAAAAGCCCTGTGGAGCCCCAGACCAAAGAGGTCTGCTTTAAGAAGGCAGGCTAACTGTGGTCCTAGGTACACCAGAGGCAGTTATAACTCCTCTGTGGACTCAGTTCCAACCCTACTTGTACAAGGTCCTGCCACCAGACCCTTCTGCCATGGAACAGGGGAAAACCCAGGCCAACCTCTGACTCTGGTAACAGAGCCCACCAACCTTGGAATGAAGTGCAGTTCCCTAAGCAGTCCTATGACCTGCCTCTAGCCCAACTCTAGTGAGATATGGAAATATTCCTGCCATACAGGCATCTGGCCAAGGGACCCAGGAGTAGGCTGGACTCTAGGCATACCTAGTAACAGACTTACTCACTGTGGAACTGACTGTGGTCCCTAAAGCAGTCCCATGCTCGACTCCAGTCCCACTCTACATGAATCACAAAGAACCAAGCAAACATGACACCACCAAAGGAAACTAATAAAGCTTCAGCAATTGATCCTAAAGGAATGAATAGCTGTGAACTACTTGACAAAGAACTCAAAATAATTGTCTTAAAGTCTCAATGAGCTACAAAGCAATAGGAATAGAAAATAGACATGAGAAAAAGAATACATGAACAAGATGAGAAGTCTGATGAATTATTTTAAAATATATATGTAAAAAAACAGAAATTATGGAGCTGAAAATAGAGTGATCTAAAAAATGCATAGTAAGCTTCAATCATGCAAACTCAATCATGCAGAAGAAAGAATCACTGAACTAAAAAAATAAAATAAAGAAGGACATTTTAAATTACCCAATTAGAGGGACAAAAAAATGAATGAAAATAAACTGAAGAAACACTAAATATTTTGTGGGACCACCAAGTGAATACATACATAGATGCATTTTAGGAGTTATGAAAAAAGCAGAGAAAGAGAATGGGACAGAAGACTTGTTTAAAGTAATAATGGTGGGAGTCAGGCATGGTGGCACATGCCTGTAATCTCAGTACTTCAGAGGCTGAGACAAGAGAATCATAGGTTTGGGTCCAACCTCAGCAACTTAGTGAGACTCTCAGCAACCTAGTGAGACCCTGTTTCAAAACAAAAAATTAAAAGGGCTGGGGATGTAACTCAGAAGTAGAATGCCCTGGCTTCAATTCCCAGTACCACAAAAGAAGATGATGACAATGATGATAAACATGATGATGAGAAGTAAGGAGAAGAAGAAAAAGAAGGAGGAGGAGGAGGAGGAGGATAAAGGAGGAAGAGGAGGAGGAGATGGGGAGGAGGAAGAAGAGAGGAGATAATGATGAAATTTTTTCCAAATCTGAGAAGGGAATTAAATAACTATATCCACGATGCCCTTCCCTTACAAAAGAAGAAAAAAACAACACACACACACACACACATACACACACACACACACACACACGCAATAGGCAGAACAGTAAGAATTCTATAGATTCAATGCAATCTCTATCAAAATGCTAATACCATTTCCACAGAAATAGCAAAAATAATCCTAAATTCATATGGAATTACAAAGACTCCAACTAACCAAAGCAATCTTGATCATATCTCCTGATTTCAAATTATACTACAAAACCATAATACTGCCATAAAAAGACACAAAGACCAATGGAACAGAATAGAGCCCAGAAATAAACCCACAAATACATAGTCAACTAATTTTCAACAAGAGTGTAAGAATATACGATATGGAGATGATAGTCTCTTCAATAATAGTGCTGGTAAACTGAATATCTATGTGCAGAAAAATGAAATTGAACCCTTATCTCACTCACATACAAAAAAAAAAATGTCAACTCAAAATGGACTAAAGACTCAAACATAAAACTTGAAATTTAAATTCCTGGGGGAAAAAAACAAAGGAAGAAAGCTTCTTAATATTGGTTCAGACAATATGACCTCCAAAGCATAAGGAACAAAGACAATAATACACAAATTAGATTTCATCAAACTAAAAAGCTTAAGCACAAAAAAAGTGTTGGGAAGCCAGACGTGGTGGCACATGCTTGTAATCACAGTACTAGGGAGGCGGAGACCAGAGGATCTAGGTTCATGGCCAGCCTCAGCTACTTAGTGAGGCCCTCCACAAATTAGTGAGACCCTATTTCAAAATAAAGAATAAAAAATAGGGCTAGGGGTGTAGCTCGGAGGTAGAATCCCCCTGGTTTCAATCCCTAGTAACACACACACACGCACACACACACACACACACACACACACACACACACCACACAGTGTTGCGGGGGGGTAGTCGGGGCAGTCAACCAAAAAAATATATATTATGGGAGAAAATACTTGCAGACAATATATCTGATAGAGTTAATATCCAAAAATATATAAATAACCCCAACAACTCAATAGCAAAAACAAAACAGTCAAAATAACCCAATAAAAATAAGAACGGGAATCAAGCTTGGTGGTACACACCTGTAACCCCAGTACCTAGGAGGCTGAGACAGGAGGATCACAAGCTTGAGGACAACCTCAGCAAATAATGAGACTCTCATCAACCTAGAGAGATACTGCTTCAAAATAAAAATAACAACAGCTTGGGCTGTAGCTTGGAGGTAGACTTCCCCTGGGTTCAATCTCCAGTAACACACACACGTGCACACACACAAAACCAACAATAATAATAATTTTAGAAAAGGGCTGGGTGTGTAGCTCAGAGGTAGAATGTCCCTGGGTTCAATCCCAAGTACCAAAATAAAATAAAGTAAAAAAAAAGACCCAAAATGTCATATTTCAAAGAGGATGTATAAGTGGTTAACAGGTATATGAAAAGGTGTTTAACATCACTAAGCATATGGAAAGATACAAATTAAGAACACAATTAAATAACTACTCACATCTGCTAGAATGACTACTACCAAGGAGACAAAAGGTAAGTGGTGGCAAGGATGTGGAAAAAAGGAAACCTTTTACATGATGGGTCAGGATGTAAATTCTTGTTGCCATTACAATGTGGAGGTTCACACAATATAGAAAACAGTATGGAAGTTCCTGAAAATGTTAAACTAGAACTGCCAAATGACCCAGTATTTCCACTTCTGGGTATTTATTCAAAAGTCATAAAGTTAGTACTCAGATACCAGCACTCCCATGTTTATTGAAACATTATTCACAATATAGAAACAGCCTAAATGTCCAGTGATGCGTAAATGGATAAAGAAAATGTGATTTGTACATATTCAGACATAAGAAAGAGGGACTTCCTGCCATTTGCAAAATCATGGATGGACCTACAAGCCGTAATACTAAGTTAAATGAGTCAGACACAGGAAGACAAATAGTGTATGATCTCACCTCTACAGAGAATCTAAAATAACCAAACTCATAGAAGCAGAGAGTATAAAAGTGGTTGCCAGGGGCTGGGAAGAGTGCAAGGCAAGTGAGGAGATGTTGGTCAAAGTGTACAGAGTTTCAATCGAGGGCTAAAGGTTTTTCTCTCATGCGGAAGGAAGCTAGAAAGAAAAAAGGAAAGAAAAGGGATCTCATGAAAATAAGGGGAGAAATCAGTAGAGCAGGAGAAAGGGATGAGGGGAGAGAAGAGAGGAAGGAAAGGAGAGATACAGAGGAGGAAACAGGACAATGTTCCGTGCCTGTGTCATGGATCACTATGAATCTCACTATCATGCACAATTACAGTGCATCAGTAAAAAAATTTTAGGAATACAAAGTTTTGTTTACGCTGGATAAATATATTCTGGTGATTTAATGTTGGTGACTGAAGTAGATCTTAAGTGTCCTTATCACAAAGTGAATGATCTTATGTGAGGTGATAGATAAGAATATGCTTAACCATGGTGATGATTTCACATCTACCAAAAAACCACACTGTCTGCCTTAAATATATACAGCTTTTATTCATCAATTAAACCTCAATAAAGTTGGAAGCATAATTTGAAAATAGAGGCAAGTCTTTAAAGTGAAGTAAAATCCCACTCTTTGATACATCTTAGAACAAGAAAAATGAAAAATTTTCCTTAAATCTTCAGAAGGGGAAAAGGTGTCAGTGTTTATTTACAAATGAACAGGAAATGGAATGGAAAAGTTCTTCTGCGAGTGCTGGACAGTAACGAAACAAATTCCAAGGGCTATGAATTTCAAACCTAAAATTCTAAGGCCAGCACAACAGTCAGGTTTTCTTCTATGTGTCTTTCTGAAAAGTGCTACTGTGGATGTGCTATATAAAAATGAAAGTGAGATCTGACAAAGGAAAGGTGCAGGATCAGAGACAGCAAAGAAGTGAAAGGAAAAGAAAGCTGAGGATAACAGCTGTTGGGTCAGTCAAAACTGGAAAAGAAGACCAAAGGCTCTGAAAGACACTTCCAGAAGAAAGTGACTCAGAAGCTGAGCGATTAAAATGATAAGCCAAAAGTTTATTTTTAACAAGTAAACATGCACTGATAAGGATTGCTTTGTCTTCAGGAAAGAAATTTGTTGAATGTGTAGGAGAGAAGTGGGGGGAGAGGGAGAGAGTGGGAGAGAGAGAGAGGGGAGAAAAGAGAAGAGGAGACAAGAACTTCTGAGAGAGAGAGGGGACAAGAGCTTCTCAGAATAGCAAAAGAAAGTACAAATAGATCTGGAGAATCAGTAGTACTAGGATTAGATTAATCTGCAATTTTTATAACATACTATGAGGAGTATAAACCTGCAAGTTTAAAAATGGGTTGAAAGAGTTAAGAACATGGATCAGCATGACAGGGCAGAAAAGCAAGCAGAAAAAAGAAAGCTAGTAAAAATTTCCTTGCAGGGTGCATGGGAAAGAGTGAACATTTAAGTATTATGGTTTTCTTTTAGTCACTTGTGAGCTGTTTTTCAGTCATTATGGGTTTAATCTTCACAAAGGTATTATAAGGTACTTATGATTATCCCAATTTTACTTATGAAGAGATTAAGTAACTTGCCCCAGGTCCCAAAACCTTAAATAGCAGAATCAGCCTTCTCAAACAAGCTTGCTTATTATCATTAAAAAATCTGGGCTTTCTCTTCTCCATTCCTCCTGCATGCAGGGTTTATAACTCTAACATCACAAGGGAGATTTCAGTTAGGACTAAAGAAAGATACAAGAAACATTGCAAACAGTTCTCTAAATACCTGAAACCCAATATGGTTCAAATATGGCTTTTTCCTCAGAAAAAGGTGTACCTCGAAGGTTGAATTCCCGTGGGTTCAATCAGTAGTAAAAAAAAAAAAAAAAATTATCAGAAAGGATATTTAGGCAGGGCATGGTGGCACATGCTTGTAATCCCAGTACTTGGGAGGCTGAGATAGGAGGATCGCAGGTTCAAGACCAGTCTCAGCTACTTAGTGAGACTCACCAAAACTTAGTGAAACCCTGTTTCAAACTAAAGAATAAAAAATAGGGGTGGGGGTATAGTTCAGAGGTAGAATGCCCCTGAGTTCAACCCTCAATACCGCAAAAAAAAAAAAAAGGATAATTTAGAAAAAACAAAGTAAGAAAAACAAATAACCCAATTTTAAAATTAAACATTTCTCCAAGGATATACAAATAGCCAATAAGTCCATAAAAAGGTGCTCAACATCAATAGTTATTAGGGAAAAGCCAGTCCAGGCTATAATGTGATATCACTTTACATCCAGTAGAATGGTTATGATAAAAAAAAAAAAAAACTAACAATAGCAAGTGTTAATGAGGTAACACAGAAACCCTCATATATTGCTGGAGGAATGCAAAATGGTGTACCACTTTGGAAAATAGTTTGTCAGTTCCTCCAAAATATCAACATAGAGTTACCATATGACTCAGTGATCCCATTCTCAGATATATATCAAAATGAAATAAAATATGTCCACGAAGAAACTTGCATGTGAATGTTTATACTACCATTCTTCATAGTAATCAAAAAGTGAAAAGAAAGCAAGATATCCATCAACCAATGAATGAATAAAGTGTAGCATAGCCATAGAATGGAATATTATTTGGCAATAAAAATAAATGAATGAATAAACTACTGACACGCATTACAACATGGATGAACCTGGAGAACATTATGGTAAGTGAAAGATGCCAGACACAAGGTACAATATAATGTATGGGTGAATTTATATGAAATGTCCAGAATAGGCAAATCCATAGAGAAAGAAAGTAAATTAAATGTTGTCTCAAGCTAGGAGAGGAGGAAATGGGAATGGCAGCTAATGAGTACAGGGCTTTTTTGGAGTGAAGAAATATTCTAAAGTATTTTCCTATATGAACTTTATTTTATATGAGTTATATCTCAATGAGTCTGTTTTAAGAAAAATTATGGAAGATCCCATTCATTATAAAAACTCTTAGCAAACTAGGAATAGAGGGACGTTTCTTCAACTTGACAAAGAATATACACATATAAATGTTTTAACATATATAAATACAGTAAACTGTATAATTACAGTTAACTGTAAATATATATGTGTATATATATATTTTATATATAACTTATATTCTTATATATTTATATGTATACATAAAATTATAGTAACATACTTAATGTTGAAAAACTGGAAGCCTTCCCACTGAGATCGAGAGCAAGGCAAGGTTATCACCTCCCAGTACTAATTTTAAACATTATACTGGAAGTCCCAGCTAAAGCACTAACACAAGAAAAGAAAGGAAAAGGTAAACAGATCGGGAAGGGAGAAATAAATGTCTTTTTTCACAGATGACATGAATCTGAGTAGACAATCCAAAAGAATTGGCAAAAGTCCTGGAAATAATAAGCGATTGTGCCAGTTTTGCAAGATACAAGGTCAATATACAGGAATCAATTACTTTCCTATAATGAACAATGAACAAGCAACATTCAAAATTAAAATCACAATATCATTTACATTAGCACCTCCCCCAAATAAAATGCTTAGGAATAAATCTAATAAAAGAAGTACAAGATCTATATAAAGAAAGTTACAGAACTCTAATGAATTAATCAAAGAACTAAACTAAATGGAGAGACATTCCATATCCATGGATGAAAAGACTCAATAATGTAAAGATGTTATTTCTTTCCACTGATCTATAGAATCAATGCAATTCCAGTCAAAATCCCAATAACTTATTTTGTGGATATTGACAAAACAATTATAAAACATGTAGAGAAGCAAAATACCCCAAATAGTCAACACAATATTGAAGAAGAACAAAGTTATAGGTCTGACACTACTCAACTTCAAGACCTATTGTAAAGCTATATAATCAAGAAAGTGTGGTATTGAATGAAAGAATAAACAGTGTGTAGAGCTCATAAATAGAACCATGTAGCCGGGCGTGGTGGCGCACGCTTGTAATCCCAGCATTTGGGAGGCTGAGACCAGAGGATCCGGGTTCGAGGCCAGCCTCAGATGCTTAGTGAGGCCCTCCACAACTTAGTGAGATCCTGTTTCAAAATAAAGAATAAAAAAAATAGGGCTGGGGATGTAGCTCGGAGGTAGAATGCCCCTGGGTTCCATCCTCAGTACCGCAAAAAAAAAAAAAAAAAAAAATAGAACCATGTAAATATAGTCAACTGATCTTTGACAAAGACACAAAGGTAATACAATAGAGCAAAGATAGTATTTTCAACAAATGTGCTGGAGCAACTAAACAACCACATGCATAATAATTAATCCATGGCCAAGATATAGAATCAACCTAAATGCATATAAATGGATACATTAATAATGAAAATGTAGGATAAGCAGGTCATGGTGGCACACTTGAGTGGCTGAGACAAGAGGATCACAGGTTGAAGGTCAGCCTCAGCAACTTAATAAGACTCAGCAACCCAGCAAAACCTTGTTTCTAAACAAAAATTAAAGCTAGACCTGGTGGTGCATACTTGTAATCTCAATACTTGGGAGGCTGAGACAGGATTGCAGGTTCTTGGCCAGCCTCAGCTACTTAGTGAGGTCCTCTGCAACTTAATGAGACCATGTTTCAAAATAAAGAATAAAAATAGTGGTAGGGATGTGGCTCAAAGGTAGAATGCCCCTAGGTTCAATCTTTAGCACAAAAGAAAGGAAAGGAGGGAGGGAAGAACAGAGGGAGGGATAAATAGATAATAGAATTAAAAAAAAAGGAAATCTTTTCATTTGTGACAACATGAATGGACCTGGAGGACATTATGTGAAATGAAATAAACCAGGCATGGAAAAACAAATACCACATGATCTCATTTATATGTGGAATTAGAAACAACAAAGTCATAGAAAGAGAGAATGGTGACTAGCAGGGGCTGAGGTAAAGGGGGGAGAGTGGAGCAATGTGTGTGAAAGGGTACAACATTTCAGTTAGGAGAAATATGTCCAAAAGACCCACTGAACAGAATGGTGACTACAGTTAATAACAATGAGTTTATAACAATAAACTTGAAGGTTGCTAAGATAATAGATTTTAAGTGCTCCTGCCACAAAAAATTACAAGTGTTTGAGATAATGCATGTGTTAAATAATTTGATTTAACCACTTCAGAATGTACACATATATCAAAATATCAAATTGTATACCATAAATGTACATTTTTTATTTTAAATAAACAAAAGTTAATCCAGACACAAACCTTACACCTTCACAAAAATTAGTTCAAAATGCATCATAGACCTAAAACACAAAACTATCAAACTCCTAGAAGATAGTCAACTTTTTTTTGTTTTTTGTTTGTTGGTTTGTTTGTTTGTTTGTTGTGGTACTGGGGATTGAACTCAGGGGCATTCTACCTCCGAGCTATACCCCCAGCCCTATTTTTTTATTCTTTTTTATTTTGAAACAGGGCCTCACTAAGTTGCAGAGTGCCTCACTAGGTAGCTAAGGCTGGCCACGAACCCGGATCCTCCAGTCTCAGCCTCCCAAATGCTGGGATTACAAGCGTGCGTCACCACGCCCAGCTGTCAATCACTTTTTACGTGCAACATTAAAAGCATAATGTGTGAAAACAAAGAATGGATAAGATGGGTTTCATTCAAATTAGAAGTTCATTCTCTGCAAAAGAATATCAAAAGATTAAAAAGAAACAAAATTGCAGAAAATATTTGCAAATGCCTCAGCAATCTAGAAGTATTTACATGCTGTTTTTATAGCAAAATGAAAACTATCACCATACACATAAGACAATCAAAGGAAATACTCTCTCCACACTTTTTAGACTATTTACCCCCAACAAAAACAAAACTGCTATCAGTACACACCCAGGAAAAATGTTACATGGATGGGAAAACCAGTTTTTAAAGTTTTTCAAGTCATCGCCATATTGTTTTATCAAGGTCGGAAGGTGATGAGCACTTGTTTGTCCAATGAACATTGAAGTAGCATAGTTTACCAAAGCCTCTCACCACAGGGCAGCTTCATGTGTGCAGCCCAGCTGGAAGTAAAAATGTGCACAAAAGAGAAAAAAACAAACCACAGAACTGTTAAGCTGAGACAGTGGAGCAGCAATGAAAGCAGTCTGGATTTTTTTTTCCCACTTTTCCACATAAAGATACCATTTAGTTGAATAAACAGTGCATTCTTTGCATTTAAATAAACTTAATTTTTAAACAGCACAGGGAATGGGGGAAATGAAACTAAACCAAACATAAAACAAAACCAGAGATCACTAAAAGAGACTTCAAACTGATTTTTTTTTTTTTTTAAATTAAGGCAACGCCCAACAACAGAAATCTGGGAAGAATGTTGGCGCAGAAAAACAACAGCTTTTTTCTTCACATTTAACTAATTGATGGATAAAGATGGCACAAACTAGCTACATAAATGGAAAAGGTGGTCATGTACCCACATGAGATGATGCTACAAGGGATGGTTTTATTGCTCAGGAGTTGTGGTGGTTACTTACAGAAAGCCTAAAAACAATGTGTGCTTCCTGCCTAACTCATAACTAGAACCCAGGAGGTTACAAAAACAAACCCACATTCCTCTAAGTCTAAACAAACTCCTTTGAAGTATCTTCTGACATATGAAATGCACCTCTGTTCCCTTCTGCGAAGACGGCATAGGAAGATTACTGGAAGCTCTCCTCTGAGAGGGGAGAGACTTCCTTGCATAGTTTAGAAATTTGTGGCTGCCTTCAGGGATGTCTATTATTCTAATCTTGCCAAATCCTCAGCTGCTTCTCCAGCTTTGGCCAAAAGGCAAAGCTTCACCAACATGTCCTAATTATTGGATTAATCTTTGCTCATTCAATCTCTGTTGACTTATCACCCTCTTGAGCAGAGGATGCCAGGACTAATCAGAACAAGCTACTATCAACAATCCATCTTTTTTTACCTTAAGGAAATAAAACTTTCAGAAGCTAGACAGGAGGGGATAAACAGGAAGTGTGACTAACTGGAAGCTGGGAGGTGAGGGGCTTCCAAGGAGAGAGCTAAGATCTTCATAGCTGCTCCAGTCTATAGTGAGAGAGACACATGTGAGAGACTCCAGGAAAACCAGGGTTGGCCCAGGAATAGCAATGATCAGATTTAGCTACATGTGCCTCTTTGCAACTTTGAGAACTGACTAGAACAGGGTGCTGGCTCCAAGAGGTGGCAAGTTTTCTGGCAACAGGACACCAGAGTCTAAAGTACAAAGGAATTTATGAATGATTTATTTCTAGAAATACAGTTGGTTCCTTTCTTACTCTTCATTCACCTTTCTGTTTTTGCTTACATAAAACTAATATAGGGAAAGGAAGCTAAGGATTTTTTAAAATGAACTAGTATGTTTTATATTTTTAAAAGTAATATACAAATAATGAAGGACTAAATTATGAGAACCAACTTTCTAGGTGAAAATAACTAGGAAGACAACTCTGAATACGTTTGAAAGCTTGTGAGAGCTAATGAAATAGTGAAAAGCTATCATGCCAGGATCTAAGAAAGGATTAAGACCAAGGAAGAAAATTCCAACATTTGGGAGCATTTTTCCCTGGGGTCACTTGATGAAAATGGCCTAGAGGTTTCTTTTGTGTATGTGTGTGTGTAAAGGAGGGGATACTGAGGATTGAACTCAGGGGCACTCTACCTCTGAGCGACACCCTCAGCAGCCCTATTTTATTTTTTATTTTGAAACAGGGTCTCACTAAAATTGCTGAGGGCCTCACTATATTGCTGAGGCTGGCCTCGAATGTGCAATCCTCCTGTCTCAGTCTCCCAAGTACTAGAATTACAGGCATTAGTTACCATGCCCAGTTTAAGTAGCATTTTTAAGAACCTCACAGCATTAGCAGAACAGAGATAGGAATCTAGGGTTCAACTAAATGAGATGGCCGCAGCAAACTCCTAATCCTTTGCTTGGAACCTCAAAGACTTGCTTTGATGATTGAGAATGAACTCAAAAGTCGGTTCTCTCCAGGTTCATCTCAGCTCGACTTCATGGGTGAATGAAGGAAGGCAATCCCATTCTCCAAAGGCACCAGGCCTCCTGGAGGGTTGGAAGCCACTCATATCTGGCAGAGACAAACCTAAGTTCTCTGTGGGGAAGGATAGCCTCGTCCTGGGCTTCCAATTATTTTTATAAACTACATAGGAAACACATTGTTCAACACACTTAAATGTAACCAAAAGTACAAGAACATACAGTATCATAAAAGAAAGGCAGGAGAAAAAACAAGATGATAGACATAGATTCAATGTGTTGGTGTTATGCAAACTGAACTCTAAAACAATTCTCCTTTCAGAGAGGTAAAAGTAGGGTGATCAATTCATCCCAATTTGTCTTGAAAAGACAATGTTTGTATTGAAAGTGCTGTATCCCAGGAAACCTCTCATTCCTGGCAAACCGAGAGGACCTTAGAATAGACAATATTGAGAATTTTAGCAAAGAATTGTAATAAAGACATGTAAATTATACAAATGAAAAACACAAAATAAAATTTACAATTTAATACATGTATTTAACACACACTAGACATGCTAAAGAGAGTAATAGTAAAGATAAATAATAAAGATAGGGCAGAAGAAGAAATAAGGAAATATCCAAAATGAAGACAAATGGAAAGAAAATAGAAATAAGAGGGTAACTGATGTACAGAAGAGGTGGTCAGTATTAATACTGAAAAATGTAATGGCTGAAATTATTTAAAAACTAATTAAAAATGTCAAAACATCAATTCAAAAAGTGCCAAGAACCACAAGCAGGATATAACTGCTTGTGGTAAAATGCTGCAAGTAAAAATACTATAAGTGGGTCAGATGTGATGGTGCTCGCCTAATCCCAGTACTTGGGAGGCTAAGATGGGAGGATAGCACGTGAGAGGACAGCCTCAGCAATTTAGCAAGATCCTGTTTCAAAATAAAAAATAAAAATACGGCAGGGCATGTAGCTCAGAAGTAAAATGCCCCTGGGTTCATTTCCCAGTACCAAAAAAAAAAAGAAAGAAAGAAAAGTTAAAAACTAAGGAAAAGAAAAATCTATAAAATTGCCAAGGAAAGTGAGAGATAACTTACTGTCAATAGAGTGGCACTTTGACATCTAATCTCTAAACAGAAATTGTAAGATCTGAAAACAATAGAATACATCCCCAAAGAAAACAAAGAGAATGATCTCCAGGACATCTACAGGATCAGATCAGTCACTTGAATCTGAACCTCTTAACAAGTTATCTAAAATTACACAGAACAATAAGGAGAGAAGATTAAACCATCCCCAACTATACTCAGAGCAAGAATAAGAAACAGAGCATTCTACTAGCATAGAACTCCACGTGAGCTGCCAGACAAGTGCTTCAAAACCAGCAGAGCCAACTCCAGCCATGGGGAAGCAGCACTGAAGAAAGTCCTGAAAACTGAAACAAGAAAGTATACTACAGCCTTAACAGTGACAGGTAAGGATGAAATCATGAAACCCTCCAGGGAAGGATCAAATCACAGCACCCTCAAAACGAGTGCAACTCTGAATGGAGAAGTGGCTAGAATAAGACTAACGCCTGCCAGTTTTTCTGCACACAGAGGTAATAGAAAGAAAGGGAAGGGCACAGGCTCAGAATGTGGGTTCTCTGAGAGGTACCACTTGACCAGCAGAGGGGCTGATTTGAAAGTGGTCGTGATACTTTGTAGTCTTTCTAGTCATGCGAACAAAGAAAAGCAGTAAAAATTAAGGGCCTACAGAAAGAAAAAAAAATCGAATTCAGAAGATATACAAACTTCCTCCCCCAAAAGAGGGATACCACAAATTTTTAAAGTTTCACTTTATTTAACCAAAAGAAAAGGGCGTTTTTAACAAACCTAGTAAACCTCATACAACTCATCACGTCTGCCTAGTGTTATTTGTTCATTGCAGAGCCATTTCAAAATGCACAGAAAAAAGCAAATAATATCCACACAAGTTAGTAGTATGAGAAAACAGAAAAATAAATATTTCAGCTGATAATAATTCTCCTATAAAATACAGCATGTCAAACTAAACATATGTCATTAAAAAAAGCATTTTCAGGTTTTTAAAGTGCTAGTAGGGGATTTTTAAAAACAGAACCATGTGAAACAAAAGTTTACAAAAGTCAGGAAAAAAAACTTTTTAAAACAAATAAAAATCCTCTGAAAAAGTAAAATAAAATTGGAACATGTCGAATGGGGAATATATTCCATTGAAAATATAAGAGGAGAAGCAGGCATGTTGTTACAAGCCTACAATCCCAGTACATGGGAGACTGAGACAGGAGAATCACAGGTTCAAGTCCTGTAGCACATGATAACTTAGTGAAACTCTGTTTCAAATTTTAAAAATAAAATAAAATAGGGCTAGGGGTGTAGCTCCAAGGTAGAATGCCTGTGGGTTCAAGAAAAAAGAAAAGGAAAAAAGAAAGAGCGAAGGAAGAGAAATATAAAAAGAATTGAGAAGGGGAAAAAAGTAATAAAATAATGCCAAAAAAGTAATAAAATAATGCCAGAGGTAAATAGGATCAGAGAGAAAAATTGGCCATAAAAGAGAGGCAAAAGGGATCATATATATATATAAATAGAAAGAGAGAGAGAGAGATCCTCAGGAAGGGGGAAAAACAATGAAAAAAAATAGAACTGAATAAATATTTAAAACTATAAAAATAAAGTGTTCAGGAATAAAGAACTATGATATTGAAAGAGCCAACCATGTACTTGGAAAAAAATATCCTGGAATGGCCATCTCTGACATATACCATAATAAAGCTATTAGATTCAAAAGAAGAACGTGATTCTACACCTATAGGCAAAAGACCAAGTGATGTATAAGGCATAAAGGTTAGCCAAAAACATTGCAACAGAAATATACAAAACAGAGCAGTAGTTCAATATTTTCTAAAAAGGAGAAATTTATGTCTAACCAAGCTTTCCTTAAGGCTATTTTATCTGTGTATAATCTCAGGAAATAATATAGTCACAAGCCATTCCTAAATAAACTTCTACAGAATACACATCATGCAATAATATATATGCCAGATAAATTTCAGCAAAGGACTTTCAGTGATAATTAAATATATTTAATGGTAAGTCTAAGAACAAGGGAGGGGTCAAGGAAAGTAGAATAGCATGTAAATCTTTTATGTTACAAAAAGTAATTGGAAAGCCAGGCATAGTGGCGCACGCTTGTAATCCCAGCATTCCGGAGGCTGAGATCGGAGGATCTGTGTTCACGGCCAGTCTCAGCTACCTAGTGAGGCACTCCGCAACTTAGTGAGACCTGGTTTCAAAATAAAGATAAAAAATAGGGCTGGGGGTATAGCTCGGAGGTAGAATGTCCCTGAGTTCAATCCCTAGTACTGCAAAAAAAAAAAAAGTAATTGGAGAAAAACTAATAGCCTTAAGTAATAGCCTTATAGTAGTTAAAATTAAAAATAAAATTGTAATAATTAAATTATAACCCTTATAAAATGAGAGAAAACTATACAACATTATGGGTGGAAAAGTAACTAAGCAGAATGAATGTAGGAGAATAGGGAAATTATACAACTATTGAACAAACTGAAGTATTGTTTCATTGAGAAAAAATCACCAATATAGACAAACTACTAGAAAATTTACTTAGGAAAGAAAGGAAAAATATAAAAGAATAAATAGCAAGAGAACAATAACCAGTAAGAGAATAAAGTTTCAAAATCACAGGGACTACATTACACAACTATGTGTAAGTAAATTTGAAAAACAAGATGGCCAAAATGCATAATTTCCTAGGAAAATACAATTTATAAACATTTACACCTGTAGAAATAGAAATTATAAACTAACCAATTTCTATAGAAGACACTGAAAAGTTATCCAATAACTGCCCATAAAAAATTTCTCAGGAAAATTTTGCCAAATAATTAAAGACTAGATAATCAAAATCCTACCCATATTGTTTCAGAAAATAGGAGGGCAAAAATCAAAGCCTCAAATATGTTAGAAACAGATTTTAAGGAAGCTACAAATAAAAACTCATGAAATCAAAAGTAACTGGGCAAGGCAATTTACTTCTGCACAGAAGGGTGCAAGCACACTGGGGGTGCAGTCCGCTCAGCCTTTTATTCCCCATTGCAAAGGCCACTGCACCACTCCCCATTGGCTGGAATATGGCTTTACAATCTAATCCATTTGGCTAGTTTTACAAAAGGAGAAACACAAAATCAGTACATCCTAGAGTGGAACATAAGGACACATGTACAAAAGTTACAAAATGGAAACCTAAGCTACAGTTACAAAATGGAAACCTAAACTATAGTTACAAAATGGAAACCTAAATTATAGTTACAAAATGGAAGCCTGCCAGTTTCTATGTGATCCTGTAACTTTGATAGAAAAGATTGCTCTTTCTAGTTGAAGTGCTAGAAAAAAAATATGAGTGAATTTCTTTAACACAGAGATGTGTAACAAACTGATCTAATTAC
The DNA here is from genome assembly GCA_004027655.1 of Graphiurus murinus. Taxonomy (NCBI): domain Eukaryota; kingdom Metazoa; phylum Chordata; class Mammalia; order Rodentia; family Gliridae; genus Graphiurus; species Graphiurus murinus. The sequence goes on along the minus strand of PVLC010000434.1, from coordinate 159,384 downwards.
GACCCCAAATTCACATGAAATCAAAACAAAAAATATAAGAACCAGCAATTCATCTTTTAAAAATTGGAAAATTACATGACTAGAAACTATATCAAAATGATATTCAAATGACCCTTAAAAATAAAAAGCTGCCTGACTTCCTTAGCAAGAAAAATATCTGTTAAAACAACACTGAGACATCATTCTCAACCACTGGATAAGCAGAATTTCCAAAAGGTTGGCACTCTTTGCAAAGCTGTGGAGAATCAGACACCTTCTTGTACTGGTAGTAGGAAGGGAACTAACAGAGTCCCTGTAGAAGAGGATCTGGAAATACCCAGAAATGCTCTGTTTGCAACCTCATTTCTTGGAATACATTCTGAAAGGATACCTTGACAAATACAAAAAAAAAAAAAAAATGCAAAATATCTAAATGTCCACTCAAAGGAGAGTGACTGAGGCATGCACACAATGAAATTCTATGAAGGTATACAAAAAAAGAAGGAAGATGTTTATCCACGAATCTTGAGTTGTGGTTATTCTTGTTTGCTTTTGTTTTTTTAGAATATAAGTAAAAAAGTAATTTACTAAGAATATATATGCTGCCTTTTGTGTGAAGGAGAGATTCTATAAGGGAATAGGAAAAAAAGTGAGGATTTTGCAAAAACTTCAGAATCAGGTAAATATTTGCATACTAAAACAAAATATCATTATATGGAATATTGCAACCCACTTCAGTTTAATCCAGAAATGCACAGTTAAGTTAATATTTATGTTAGTGAACTTTCCATTACTATAGCAAACATCTGAGATAAATCAATTTGAAAGGTGAATGGCTTATTTGGGCTTGGGCTTGCAGAGGTGTCAGTCTGCAGTCACTTTGCATTGGCCTTGGGGTGGCACAGTACTTCATGGTGGAAGAGCATGAAGGAGGAAGTCTGTTTACCGCAGAGTGGCCAGAAAGCAAAGAGAGAGATAAATAGTGACATCATCCCAAATTATGTGTGTGTGCATGCATGGGTGTGTTTGGGGGGGTGTGGTACTGGGGACTGAACCCAGGGACATTCTCCCTTAGAGCTACACCCCAAGCCCTATTTTATTTTTTATTTGGAAACAGAATCTCACTTAGTTGCTGAGGCTGGACCTGATCCTCCTCTCTCAGCCTGCCAATCCCAGTATTTGGGAGGCTGAGATAGGAGGTTTGTAAGTTCAAGGCAACTTAAAGAGCCCCTCAGCAACTTAGCAAGACCCTTTTTTAAAATTTAAAAAAAAAAAGAGCTGGGGATGTAGCTCAGAGATAGAATGCCCTGGGTTCCATTCCCAGTACAAAAAAAAAAAAAAAAAAAGACTTGAAGGGGCCTTTTTCTCCCCTTTGTCTGCAGTACATCTCTTCCAGGCATGTCCCCGGTGACCTAACTTCCATCCAGTAGGCCCCACCTCCTAAGGGTCCTCCGTGTCCCAGCAGTGCCACAGACTGTGACCAATCCTTTAACACAGGAGCCTGTGGGTGACACTTATCTAAACCACAGTAATACTGAAACTTCACATAATTCACCATACAAAAAGGAAAAGGAAAAAAACTTACATTTATTTCAACAGATTAAAAAAACATTTAATAGAGATAGCATATATCTTGATTTTTTAAGCACACTTTTAATCAAGGCAACTTTCTTAATTCAATAATTAATAATAATTAAATAACTTAATTAACTTAATTAGTATGATACTTGAATTTAAAGGTATTGTAAACAAAACCTACAGCACATCAATTTTGCTACATAATTAAGAACTCAACAGTTTAAAACAAAACCAGTTTATTTGCTCAAGGTTCTGTGGATCATGATCCACTTTCTTCTGCCGTGGCTTGCCTGGACGTTGCTTGGCATCACTCATGGAGCTGCCTCTGGCGTCCTGGCAAGGGCAAGAGGTCCTTGACAGGCACATCACTCACAGGCAGGGCAGCTGGCGCTGATCGTGACAGGCAAGGAGGTGGCCCTTTCTCTCTGCTGTATATCTTGTCCTCAAAGAGTCTAGCTAGAACCTCTTTGTTTTCATTTTTAGTCTTTTCAGAAGATGCCTCACCTCAAACTTCTGATCCTCCTGCCTCACATTCCCAGCAGCTGGGACGACAGGTGTGTGCCACTGCACCCAGCTTAGCCAGAGCTTCTGGACACTGCCATGAAGTATCTCAGCAATGGAGAGCAGAGGGTGGAAGGCTTTCTAAGGCCGGGGCTGTGGAGGCCATGCATGATTATTTTTGCCACATTATTTTAATCAAGGAAAATCACAAGCCAGCTCTGATTCTGGGAGTGTGGATAAATAGGCCCTTCTTCCTGCCGAGAGGAGTATAAAAGCCACATTGCAAAGCAGCATATATATTGAGATGATAGAAACTTGTGACTATATTTTTAATGTAACATGTGTGGTATGCATCATATTAGAGGCCTTCCCTTGAGTTTAAAAATGAGAGAAGGGCAGCATTCGGGAGGCTGAGACCAGAGGATCCGGGTTTGTGGCCAGCCTCAGCTACCTAATGAGGCATTCCACAACTTAGTGAGACCCTGTTTCAAAATAAAGAATAAAAAAATCAGGCTGGGGGTGTAGCTTAGAGGTAGAATGCCCTTGAGTTCAATCCCCAGTACCAAAAAAAAAAAAAAATGAGAAAAGGGTACCCACTATCATTCCCTTACTTTAATATACTAAAGATCCTAAACCTTTTTGTAAGGCAAGTAAGAGTTTTTCTAAAAAATGTAAAGTTTGTAAAGAGAAAATAATTGCCATTATATAGACAGGCACATGTAAAATAACCGTAAGTACCTGGAAATAAATTATTAGAAATACTTAGATGAACATATAAAATAGAATGGCATTTCCATATGTCAGAAACAAACAGCAATCAAATTCGTAATAACATTGCTTGTAATGACATAATTTTTATATAATTTCTTATAATGTCACTTGTAATAATATTAAAATGGTCAAACACCTAAGATTACATCTAACAAAGAATTTTTTAAAATTCTAAGCAAAAAGCATAAGATTGTTGAAGAAATTATTGAGAGTTTAAGAAAATTATAAAGATACACCACTGATTGGTAGAAAACCATGTAAAGCACACATTCGATAAAGAACATATATCCAATATATACCAAGCATTCTTAAGCTCAGCAATAAGAAAACAAACAGCCCAATTAAACAGTTGGCAATAGATTTAGACATACTTCACCAAAGAAGATACATAAAGGGCAAAGAAGCATACGAAAGGCCTATCAACATCCCATGTCATCAAGGAACATTAATTAAGAAAACAGTAAGATATCACTAACCACTAATTAGAATGGCAGAAAATCCAGAAAGCAAAAGCAAATGTCAAAAAGGATGTAAATGAACACCCATTCATTGCTAGTGGGAATGCAAAAGGGTATAGACAATTTGGAAGACAGTTTATCAGTTTCTTATAAAGTTAACAACCATAGTCTTACCACATGATTTAGTAATTGTATCCCTAAATGAGTTGAAAATTTATATTCATCCATAAACTTGCAGGTGAATGTTCCTTGCAGTTTTATTCATAACTACCAGAATCTGGAAGCAAATGAGATATATTTCAATAGGTATATAAATTACAGAACATCTATAGAAAAGAATATTACTGAGCAATTTTAAATGAACTATCAAGCCATAAAAACACTTGGAAAATCCCTTAAGTACATGTTGCTTTGTGAAAGAATCCTTTTTGAAACTACTTTATGACTCCAACGGTGTGTCATTTGGGCAGTAATCCTGTTCTGTGTGATAGTGAGTGTTGGACACAGACACCCTGCATTTGTCAAAACTCATGGACTATACAAAAAAAAATAGTGAGGTTAATGAAATTCTGGACTTTAGCTAATAATAAGGTATCAATAATGGTTCATTAACTATTAGTGTTTGCCACACTAGTGCAAGATGTTAATGATAGGGGATATTGTGCAGGTGCATGCTAGAGGTGATAATTTAGCAATTCTCTACTATATGCTCAATTTTTCTGCTAATCAAACACTATTGTAAAAAAAAAAAAAATGAAACCTGATAACTTAAAATGGTGAGAAAGAGATAAAGGTGAGCTAGAGCTAAGTAAATATTTATGAATTAAGACTGAATTATAAACAGGGCATTGGTGTTGCATGCTGGTAATCCCAGTACTTGGGAGTCTGAAACAGGAGGATCACAGCTTTAAGGGCATCCTCAGCAACTTAGTGAAACCTAGTTTTCAAAATGAAAAATAAAAAGGACTATAGGTATAGATAGGAGGTTAAATACCCAGTACCAAAAAAAAAAAAAAAAAAAAAAAAAAAAAAAAAAAAAAAAAAAAAAAAAAAAAAAAAAAAAAAAAAAAAAAAAAAAAAAAAAAAAAAAAAAAAAAAAAAAAAAAAAAAAAAAAAAAAAAAAAAAAAAAAAAAAAGAGAGAGAGAGAGAGAGAGACTGAATTATAGATTCAATGCAATGCCAATCAAGTTGTTATTGGGGGAGTTTGTTATTTTGGTTTTGTTGGCACTTCACAATCTGGTTCTAGAATTTGGGTAGAAATGCAAAGGGTCAAAAGTAGCTAAGAATATTCAAGTAGGAAGACAAGTTAAACTTTCTTTACCCTATATCAAGTCTTTTTTAAAAGTGTAGTAATTAAGACAGTATAGAATTTTTGCCACATAGCTCAATAGAATGAAATAGACTTCACACACACACACACACACACACACACACACACACACACACACGAATACTTGATTGACAGCAAGAGTGGTACTGCAGAGTAATATAAGACAGATTCTTTACAGTTGGTAGTGCTAAGAAAAATTTGGAACTCTGTGTGGAGAAAATAAAATTTAATCCCTGTCTCACACCATAACAAATACCAGTTCCAAATAGATTATGCAACTGCATTCCTAAAGTCAAACAGAGCTCCTAGAACAAGAACATTTAGCTTGATACCTATAGGCCCCCAAGAGTTCACAGCTAGAATTCAGAAAGTTCAGAAATTTGATGGCAAAAAAACTGTTTATTCCTAGTAATGTATGACCTAAGTTTATTATTTCCCTCAGCCATTAATATAGACAACAAGTCACAGTAGTACTAGCAATACCTTTCTAACTGGTACCAACAACAATACTATCACAAGTATTTTCTTATCATACTACAGATATTACAGATCTCTTAGTCTCTTATGCTCATACCCACTTCAAAATTATTATAGTTATTAAAACTCTTCCATTACTAAGATGGAAAATACATTATACTATGACCAAAACATTTTACTCCTGATTAATATTCAGTAGAAAAGTTGCTCTAAAGAGACATCTGCAAGAATGTTTATAAAAGCATTATTTACAATGGTCCCAAACTATAAACACAACTATCCTTTAACATAATTAAGGATATAAAATGTAATATGGTCATGCATTGGCATTCTGCACGGTAATGAAAATCAACAGGAACAAGTACATGAAGCAACACTGATAAATTTCACAAACATAAGGTTGAGCAACAGAAGTTCATACAGCATACAATCTTAATCCAATTACATAAAGTTCTACACATATGTAAAACTAAACTGCAGTGCTTTGATGGGAAAGAAAAGCAGATAAGTGATTAAAACAATAGTAGAGACCCTGATTTCCTCTGGCAAGAGAGAAGACCACTGGGTGTGAGCTCAGAGGGACTCCCAGAGCACAGGCAGGTTCTGTTCTTTCCCAGAGTGATGGGTATATATTTACTTTGGGATACATTGCTGATCTGTATTTTTTCTGTTTTGTGCAAGTTAAACTGAGAAAAGATAACAGTTAATAGATAGAGCTAGTAATTAATTTCACAATAAAAATGCTACAAATAAAGTTACATGTTTTGATAGGATAAAGTTTAAGCAATACAAAAAGGTATATAATGAAAACAAAATATCTCTCACTAGAGATAAGCACTGGTAGCATTTCCTATTTGTCCTTCCAATGAGAAAGAGAGAAATAATAAATAGCAGATGATAGATGGATGAATAGATAGAAGAAGAAGGAAAGAAAGGAGGGAGACAGGGAGGAGATGGAGAGAGAGCTTCTAAAGGAAAAACATAGTATACGAAGAGAAAAATATTATATTTGCACTGTTTTGCATAAGACCTTCCTCACTGAATTAAAGATCTTGGAAGTTTTTCCATATAAGCACATAGAAATTTTTTATTATGTTTTTTTAACGGCAGTATTACACCTGTAAAAACGTACTATAGTTACGTCTTTGTTATTGGTAGAGATTTACATTGAATTCAGTCATTTGCCAATACAAATAGTTCTTCAATGAACATCTTTATATGAGTTGCAGTGATACAGGAAAATGCACATAGGTAAGTTTCTGAGAGAGACATTGCTAAGTCACAGGGTCTATTGATAGCTAGTGATCTCCAAAATAATTGAGTCATTTTACATCCTACCATTGTATGAGAGAATTTATTTCCCAACATTCTCAACAATACTCTATTATGTATTGTTTTGATCTTTGTCAGCTGAATAGATAAAAGTTGTCCTCGAATTTAAATTTACACTTCTTTCATTGAAAGCAAGTTTCATATCTTTTCATATCTTTATAAGCACTGCTATTTTGTTTTCTTGGATTTTCACTTATAACCTTTGCCCACTTATATTTGGAATAGATCATGCATTTTCTGGTTCAGAAGTAAAAAGTTTCAAATAAGATATGGTAAAATTTCTCTCCCATCTCATCTTCTCAAAACAGGGCCCTGCTCTCATAAGCAAACAATTTCATTACTTTCACATGTATCCTTTCAAAGAAATCTATGCATAAGCACGCAAATATTTGCAGATGTATGTGTATGCATGTGAGTGGTTCTGGTTTTTGTTTTTTTTTTCCTCAGAAATGGTAGCTCACCATACAGTCTTGTCTGCCTATGCCAAAGATTTCCAAAGACTTTTGAGGCTTATTCCAAACCAAGTGACCAAGAAGAAGCATACAACAGGCACAATAATTCCTGCCAACTAGATACAGCAAGAGAGGCTTCTGTGCAGATAGTAGGAAGAAACCAAGAGAAAGAGGTCTGTTTCTAAGACGTGTTTTTCATAAGACTCTGCCCTGAAGCTATTTCTTCCCACCAGAAACCACAGGACTGGATAAACAGCCCCTCCCAAAGTGCTGAGAAAAGCAAACAGCATATGTACAACAGCGACCTGAGCATATCCAGAGGGGCACAGCACAGATGTGGGAGAACCCGAAAGAAACAGGGAAGCATGGTCCATCTGAGGCCACACCAGGAAGAAATAATGCAGCTAGCAGCTCACACAGCAAGACTGGCAGCAAACCAGAAGCAGGATTCTGACCCATGAAGGCAGCCACTGGTCCTCTGCTTGGGTGCATGGTAATGCAATGCCAAACTTGCAGAGGCCAGAGAAGCAGGAAACTCTCTGGGCAGTGGAATGAGGACTTGCACTGAGAAAATGCAGAGCAGCAGAGGATTCTAGAACAGAAGATGTGAGTCAGGCACTGAGGGTGGGGCCGAGTCCTACACCAGGATCCCAGCAGAGACGTGGCCTCTGGGCACCGTGATTAACCTGTGGGGATTAGTGATTAAACAAGATCTTACCTGCACTCTGCATATTGTAATTAGCTATGAGCATACTTAAATTAATTAGGAGATAGATTTGTCTGTACTTCGCCCATAGGATTATCTGGTTCTGCTCAACTTAACGTCCTTTCTTGTTTTTCAATATTCCTAATCAAAGAACTTCCTCAGTTGTTGAACTGAAACCTCTAAGTTAATATCCACACTGACTGTCCAGCTGTGGCTGTGAATGCCTCTGCCTCGGAGGAGCCACCTTTACATTAGTTCATAGATTCATTTTTCATCCATGGATCAACATTAGGATCCTGCTGCATTCCAGGCAAAGTGGTAGGAACCGAGGACTTGACAAATGAAGTAGGTGCAGTACCTATGCTGATAAAATCCAGTCTTGTCTGGGGTAAGGGAGACAGATAACCAAGGCAGATGGTTAAAACCCAGTATAAAATCTTCTGCGACAAAAATGTTAACTGGGTACCTTAGAAGTGCAGAGGAAGGAGGCACCAAATATGCCTGAAGTCACCAGGCAAAGATTTCCAGAGGAAATGACAATTAAACTAGGTCTTAAAGGAGATTTATAGGAGTTTTCTAGGCAAATAAGTGGAGAAAGCATTCCTGGCTCTAAGAACAGTGTGTGTATAAACATAGAGCCGAACCTGGGCATGGCATCTCCAGGAGACTTACAAGTTTGCTGTCACTCGGGCAGAGGTGTGTGGTGAGAAGAGAGGTAAGCAATGGCAAATAACTAAAGCATGTGGGAAACACAATCCCCCGCCCTGATGGGTGTGATGAGAAGTGGCAATCAAGTGTCCACCGAGGGGAGCACTGAGGGCCACAGCGATGCAGACCCGTGCAGTGCATTCCAGCCAGGACCAACTGCAGCAGGGCTCTGCAGGCCCTCACTTCACACACCAGCACTCAAAAGAAAGGACTCCTCTCACCTTACCATACATCACTGCTTCCCAACCCAGGCAGGTAGGGCAAAATCCTCACAGTAGGAGGGTGCGACAGGCATCTAGGAGATACAGGCCAGGGATGCAGCTAAACATCCCACCATGCATGCATAGAACAAACCAAACATGCCAAGGTTAAGACATGTGCCCTACACACAATAGAAATATTTTACCCACAAATGGATCTTGCATTACAGGCACTACTATATAATGGTTGTGTCCCTTTTAAAATCCAAGAAATGTAGCATAATTGTTTATAACAGCTTATTTCTTCTTCAGTTCTTCCTATTGTTAGCCTTCCGTCCCTCCCCACTTAACTTCCTACATTAACATCTCATCACCTTCTTGCACAGAGCGACGCCCTCTCTTCAGGTCTTGGCCTCCAGCCCCTTCACTTCCATAATAATGCCTGGCACTGCTGTTCAGCAAGCTCTCACATGCATTTCATAGCTTTATCCTCACAACAGTCGGGGGCAGTAGATAAGGTAGGCACAGTTTGCTCAGGAGAACTCAAGGTCACACGGCCAGCAAGTGCCGCAGTCAGGCCTTCGGTCTAGACTGACTCCTCAGTTAATATCCCATCTTGTTCCCACCTCCAACACTACAGTGGGTCGCCATCATATGTTTTAACTGGTGGATAGAAACTGCCATGAATGGAGCCGGGCGTGGTGGAACACGCTTGTAATCCCAGCATTTGGGAGGCTGAGACTGGAGGATCTGGGTTCTTGGCCAGCCTCAGCTACCTAGTGAGGCCCTCCACAACTTAGTGAGACCCTGTTTCAAAATAAAGAATAAAAAAATAGGGCTGGGAGTATAGCTCAGAGGTAGAATACCCCTGAGTTCAATCCCTAGTACCGCAAAAAAAAAAAAAAAACAAAGAAACTTCCATGAATGTCTGACCGATGTATAAGCAATTTCAATGTTTAATGCATGTGTATTTTTATTGATTCTTCATCTACATATTTCTTTCTTTTTTTTTTTTTTTCTTTTGTGGTACTGGGAATTGAACTCAGGGGCATTCTATTTTCGAGCTACACCCAGCCCTATTTTTTATTCTTTATTTTGAATCAGGGTCTCACTAAGTTGTGGAGGGCCTCACCAGTAGCTGAGGCTGGCTGCGAACCTGCAATCCTCCTGCCTCAGTCTCCCAAGTACTAGGATTACAAGCATGCACCACCACTCCCAGTGTGTCCTGTCTTTTGGAGGACTATTTTAGGTGAAAATTTCTCTTACCTTCAATTTCCTCTTTATGACTAATGTCACTCATGTTTGCTACAGTAACCACAATTACACACAGGATGCCTAAGGAGTATCTTTCCAGCCCCAGGGAGCTCTTGATAGCTGTGATTGACTCCCTTGATACTGTCAGTGAGACCATGGCAATACACCTGAACAAGCTGGACCAGTTAGAGTCTCTTCCCTGGCATTTTGACATTGAGATTATGTATAAGATTTAGTCTCTTCCTGGGGTAGCTGGAACTATAACACATAAAGTTCAGAGCTATTTTTTTATGTATATTTCTAACATGTAAATAAAAAAGAAAAAAAATACACAGAATTAGTTTGCTGAAACAGGATAATGAAACATAATAAAAACAAAAAGAAATAGATATTTCTACACAAAAGAATGAAGTTGGGCCCCGTCTTTATACCATACACAAAAGGTACCTCAAAATGAATCACAGACATAACTGCAAATGATAAAATGAAAAAAAAAATTCTTAGAAGAAAACATGGGCATATATTTTTGTGACATTAGAATAGGCAACATCTTCTTGGGTAAGAAAACAAAATCACAGGCAACAAAAAGAAAAATTGACTGAACTTCATCAAACTTAAAAGCTTGTACTATAAAGTTAAAAGAAAATCCATGGAATTAAATAAATTACTTGTGAATCATGTATCTGATAAGGGAAATGCATCCAGAATATATCAAGAGCTCTCGTAACTCAACAATAAAAAGACAACCCAATTTTTTTTTTTAAAAAAAGTATCTGAATAGGAAACCTTCTTTACCTGCTATAACATACCAATGGAAGCAAATCAGTTATCAGAATCAGAAGCCCAGGAATTAGGGTCAAAGATAGATTGACCAATAAGATCAGAAAAGATGCTCAATATCATTAGTTAGTAGAGAGCAGTATTACATTACATCAATTAGAATGGCTATAATAGAAAAATTTTAAAAATAACAAGCATTGGCAAAGCGGAACTTTTGTGCACTTTTTTGGGAGGGTACTGTGGGTTGAAACGAGGGAGGTTCCAGCTATGGGCTATACCCCCAGCCCTTTTTATTCTTTATTTTAAAACAAGGTCTTACTATGTTGCCACAGCTGCCCTTAAACCTGACATCCTCCTGTCTCAGCCTCCCAAGAACTGGGATCACAGGCATGTGCCAGTACACCTGGATCCCTTGTATACTTTTGATGGGAACGTAAAATGATTCAGCCACTGTGGAAAATGGTTTTGTAACTGTTCAAAATGTTAAATGTGGAGCTATTGAATGATTCAGAGACTCAACTCTTACTTATATGTTCAAGAGAAATGAAAGCAGATTTCAAACCAAACAAATGTTCATCATTACATCATTCATAATAGTCAAAAAGTGGGAAAACACAAACGTCCATCAAATGATGAATGGACAAGAAAGTAGCATATCCATGCAATGGAATGTTATTTGGCAATAAAAAGAGAAAAAGTACTTTAGGTGCTACAACAGGGATAAACCTTGAAAAAATGATGGTAAGTGAAAGAAACCAGACACAAATTGTGTAATTCCATTTACATGATAGGTCCGGAATAGGCAAATCCAGAGACAGAAAGCAGGTTAGGGACTGCAGTGAGATGTTGGAGTTTTGGAGTTTGGAGAGAAATGAGAACATATCAGGAGACTCTTTTGGGGGAATGAAAAAAAATGTTCTCAAATTGGTATTGGTGATGGTTGCACAACTGTGTGAATATAATTAATACTATTAAATTATAAACTTTATATAGTTGGATTTTATGATATGTGAGTTTTACCTCAATAAATCTGATGAAAAATGGGAAATAGGACCCTAACGGTATTCCCAGATTTCAATTCAACTGAGGCTAAGTTGTGCTCAACCCTTGGAAACTGTGAGGCACTACTGTATGTAACCTAATCATTCAGTCCCTTTTTAGCATAAGCTGACTCAAGAAGATCTACATTAATTTCTACCAATAGTGTGTGCTCGAACTGGATCACATGCTCAACACTGATTTTTTCATTTCATGAGAACACAGTAACTATTAAGCTTTGTTGAGTACTCGAGCTAATATAAACTCAGCCTTCATCTCCAGCTTTTGTTTGCCCTGCTTACCCCAGAGAGTTGTTGTGAAGTGCCCATGAAATACTGGATATGGAAGCTTTTGTGTAAACTTAGAGAAATATGTAAATGCATGATATTATCTAGTTTCTGGGACTCTAAACTTCTATAATTGATTTTTTTCCCATATGCAGGTTATAGGAGGTAAAGAATCCTTTCATTTCACAGGCCAGATATATATTCTTTTGTAAGTTCATATTTGGTTTGTTAAAATTGTATCCTAAGAACTGAGATACAAGATTAGAGACTAACCATAGAAAAACTCAATACTTCACTCAAGAACACAGGAGCTCAGAGCTCTTAGAAAGGCCACACCAGCCTCCAAGAGCCCCTGCCCCTGCAAGACCATCAGAGAGAGTCTGCGATTGGTCTTTTCCAGTGCTGTCAGAGTCTTTGTTTTGGTGGGACAGTCCCGGCCTGTCACTCTTGCTAGATGGTCTTTAGGTGGTTTGTTTGTTTGTTTGTTTGTTTGTTTGTCTGTTTAGAATAAGTGTAGCATGCAAACTTCATGGCATGACACATCAAGACACTTCACATCTGGCCCATAAATCAAGTCCCTCACCCCACCCTAGGTTTCACTGTGTCCTACACATCATGTTGCTAATTCCCTGGCCATTTCCTGCTGCATCGTGTTCATGCACACTAACCACATCTCTACATAAGTGCTACCCCACCTCAACCCACATGCAGGAACAAAGCTGCTCATCTGTGAAGCCACTCTAGGATTATTTCCTATGTGAATTTCCTCCAATTTCCTCACTGGTGTTGGCCATCCTTTCTTCTATACCCTCATGATGCCTTATACAAGTTTCCACTTAAACATATATCATATTGATTGCAGTTGTCTGCAAGAATAGCAAACCTTCTAAATGGTGATACTCTTTTTTCCAAGTCTTCTTTACCAGAGGCCTGGACGAGACTGGCAGGGATTCTAATCAAGTAGACAAATGCCAAGTTATGAGTGTTGGGCTGAAGCTTGGACAGAGTAGTTTCGAAGCCAGTGGGAGCCTGTGTGTTGAATCAAAGAGTGTTTGTTTTAAATGGTTGGTGCCCTTACAACACTTGTTACATATTTGGAATGTCAACTCTGGCATCAATTACCCAAATCAGGTTGGAGTAGGAAAAGCTATATAACCTTGGGCTTCACAAAATATCCAAAGAAAAGTCAAAGGTTTAGAAATAAAATGAAAGGTCAGTTCAGGTGCCAAATAGACACAAGGAAAAGGGGTGGGGAGTGAGGGGAAGAACCAAAGTAGCAGGGTCTAAGAGGGAATGATAGGGGAAGAAGTGCGGGCCTTGGATTCTTAGTTCCAAACTCAAACATTCTCCAGTTTATATAAGATCTGTTTATATGTCAACCTGTGATTCTTAGTTTTCAAATTAGTAAAATGACAAATTTAAAACTACATTTCAGAATTACTTAAAGCACTGGAAGAATAAACATTTTCTTTTCTGCAGTGAGGTACCCATCATACAGGAGCACACAGATTACCTCTCTTGTTCACCATATGTTTTGGTCTGCCTTTCCATCACAGTGACTAAAATACTTGACAGGAACAACATAAAGTAGGAAAGGTTTATTTGGGCTATGGTTTTAGAGGTTCAACCCATAGTTGGCCAACTGCAAGATAGATGTCATGGCAGGATGGCGTGTGGCAGAGAACAGCAGCTTATGTCAAGGCAAGAGAGGAAGCAACCGGGGCAGACGCAAAGCCACACTCCTTGTGACCTACGTCCTCCAGCCACAACCCATCTGCTGAAGTCACCACCCAGTAAACTCATGCAAATTATTAATTCTTCAGTGGATTTATCTACTGATGAGACTAGAACTCGGATTCCATTGTTTCACCTCTGAATATTGCTTTATTGGGGCATGCTTTCAACACGAGCCTCTTGTGGGGGTTGTTTCAAACCCAAATCATAACACCATGTGGCTGTGGAACATTTTATAGAATACAATAGGCACTCAACAACAAAAATTAGCTCTTAATCACTGCCCTGTGACATTTCTGTATCTTGTACATTCTTCTATCAATATGCTTCTCAGCTTACATTCTCATTAGTTTTCTTTGGTTATCTCTCTCCTCTTGCCTGTGAGTTGTTTGGGGGCAGGACTTGGTCCCAATTGCTTCACATCAGTTTTGCCTTTCCCACAGGTGATATCCTTAAGGAAATTATGAAGGATTACGTGAATTTATTGAATATATCTTAGATGAGATCAGGGGAAAAGAGCTTGGTCAAAGTTTCAGAGGCAGAACCATCTAAGATATTAAACAATCTAAGATATAAAATCATAGTAATATTTCCATGCCATGAATGCCATGAAAGAAGTAGGAAATATCTGTACTCTGCCTTTAACTGAAACTTAAAAGATGAGTAGGAATGAGCCAGGGGAAAAACAAGTATGGAAAAGAATCATAGGCAGAGAGAACAGCATCTGGCATAGAAATGTGAACTAATGTGTTATGGTTTGGATTTAGACTGTCTCCCAGACCTCTTGTGATAGACAAGGCAGCCATGTTGGAGGCAGGACTTGGTTGCAGGGAATGGGTCCCTGGGGGTGGCCCAAGAGAGAGTTTCCAGGGCGGGCTGCTGCAACTTCCAGTTGCATTCTATCCTCTGCTACTATAAACTGATAACAAGCTCTCTACTTCTCCTCTCTGCTTCCTGCCATTATGACCTGAGAACCTGCAGCCCCGGCTCCTGCCTGGAATCTTCACTAAATCTTCAGAACTGTGAGAAAGCAAATCTTCCTTCCTCTAAGTTGTTGTTGTGAGGTATTTTAGATTATAGCGGAAAGAATGCTGACTGAAGCAAAATGCAAGCAGATAGGGTTTGAGGTATATTTGAGGGAGTAAGGAATGCATAGTTTGTAGTCAGGATTGAGGTTGCTAAGGATGTTAGACTTTAGGAAAGAAAAAGCTGTATATGTTTTGTTTGTTTGTTTTGATACTGAGGATTGAACCTAGGATCATTCTACTTCTGAGCTATACCCCCAGCTCTTTTTATTTATTTATTTATTTTTGAAACAGAGTCTCACTAAGTTGCTGAGACTGGTCTTGAACTCTGATTCTCTTGTCTCAGCCTCCTAAGTACTGAAATTACAACATGCATCACCACACTGCTTGAATATGGGGTTTAGACAGAGCAGTGAGAAGATGGTATTGCCATAAAAGGAAGATCAGTATGGAACATGGGTCAAAGAGTAGGACAGAAGAAGGGATGTCAGTTAGGAGATGCTGATGATACTTTCCCCAAGAGATGAAAAGCCAAAACAAAGTTAGAGTGGAAATAAAGATGATGGAGCTGATTGGAAAATTCTCTGAGATGATTCCCGAAAGCAGGGCTGTGTTTATAATCACAGATTTTTGACAATAGTAATGAAGAAAATATTAAGAGGAACCATCTTCTTAATTGAGACTATCCCTTTTGAGTAATTGATATCAGAGCCATCTTAATTGAGAAAAAATCTCACACAGTAAAACACACCATAGCTAGTGAACAGTTCTATTAACTTCATCTAATGCATACCCCACCACAATTAATATATAACACAGTTTCATTACTTTAGAAAGCTCCCTCAAAGCCTTCTGCAGTCAGTTCCTCTCCACACTCCCTGTCCTGCCAATCTGTTTTCTGTCTCTGTAGTTTTGTTGATCCCAGAATGTCATTATTATAAATGGAATCATACAGCACATAGCTATTGAATCTGGCTCCTTCCAGTCATCATAATGTATTTGGTATCCATCAATGTTATTGCATATATAGATAGTTTGATCCTTTGCTGAGTAGTATTATATTAGATGAATATACCATTATTTACTTGTTTAAAGACATTTAAGTTACTTTCAGTGTTTGGCTATTATAGAAAAAATCTGTTAGTAATATATATGTACAGATTTTTCTGTAAAAAGTCTTCATTTCTCTTGGGTAAATACCAAAGTGGTATTGCCGGGTGGTATGGTAAGTGTATGTTTGACTTTATAAGAAACTATCAAATTATTTTCCAAAGTGGTTATAGCATTTTGCATTGCCACCAATGATGAATGAGAGTTCCAGTTGCTCCAGATCGTCTCAAGAACTCAGTATTGTTCGTATGTTTCCTCTATCAGGATTGTTGTGTTTAGCCATTTTTATAGTGTATAATAATACCACACTGTGGTTTTAATTTGCATTAAAACCCTAATGCTAATGTTGTAGAGCATCTTTTCATATGCTAGTTTGCCATTCATACATTTATTTGAGTAAAGTATCTATTTAAACTTCTCATTTTTTAAGAAAATTTGGTTGTTTTCTCACTATTGAGTTTTCACAGTTCTTTATTAAATTCTGGATACAAGGCCCGGAGTTACTTTACAAATACAGTTATGCATTGCTTAACAACAAGACACATTTTGAGAACTGCATTGTCAGATGATTTCATCACTTTGTGAACATCATGGAGAGTGCTTACACAGAACCAGAAGATGTAGATCTATCACTCAACATGGTCTCTTAACGCAAACACAAGGTGGATGAGGCTGATGCTAGCATCTGCAATATACTGTTTTATAATTAACTCTTATTTTTAGTAAGTGGGAGGAGTATACTCTAAAACAATAATAAAAAGTATAGGCTAGAGCCAGGCATGGTGGTGCACACCTGTAATCACAGTGGTTGGGAAGCTGAGACAGGAGGATTGCAGGTTTTAAGCTAGCCTCAGCAACTTAGCAAGAGCTTGTTTCAAAAATAAAATAAAATAAAATAAAATCAGGCTGGGGTGTAGCTTGGAGGAAGAATGCCTCTGGGTTCAATCTCCAGTACCACACACACACACACACACACACACACACACACACAAATAGCGTAGGATAGTAAGTATATCATTTGTACAGTGACAATTGTCTATTATCCTTATCAAGTATTATGTACTTATATAATTGTATGTGCTGTGCTTTATATAACCAGCAGCACAG
This sequence comes from Graphiurus murinus, assembly GCA_004027655.1. NCBI lineage: Eukaryota > Metazoa > Chordata > Mammalia > Rodentia > Gliridae > Graphiurus > Graphiurus murinus. The sequence goes on along the minus strand of PVLC010000434.1, from coordinate 142,556 downwards.
CAGGTTTGTTTATGCCAGCATTACCACAAACAGGCAAGTAATGTTTTGTACTACAGTGTTACTATGGCTACACTCACAGGAGGTGATAGATTTTCAGCTCTGCTATCATTTTAAGGGACTACTGGCATAATGAGGACCATCTTTGACTAAAATGAAGATATGCATATGTGACTGTATTTAATTCCTGTCTATGGTCTGTTTTTGATTCTCTTAACAGTGCCTTCCAGAAAATGGAAGTGTTTAATCTTGATGGAGTTCAAATTACTATTTTTTCATAAATGGATCATGATCTTGATCTCACAGCTAAGAAATCTTTCATGACCACAAGTTATGAAGAGTTTGTCCTACATTTTGTTCTGGATGTTTTATAATTTTATATTTTATATTTATGTTCCATCCTAATTGATTTTTGTATATGTTGTCTGACAGAAGTTTCTTAACTGCTGCCGAGAGAATGGAGGTTTGTATTCCTAGCTCCAGCACTTTGCCTACAAGCTAAAGAAGGAAATTCCTTCTCTCCAAACTTTCTGCAAACAGATCCAAAGTGGAAGAGATAACATGTGGCTAGATCTCCGATAATCTACAGAAATACTAAGGAATTCTAAAACAGTAGATGATTGGATTTCCTAAAAATTTCATTGTTTATGTAGACAAATAACCAGTGAGTCTAACTTTATCATTATAGTTTGTTTTAATGATTACTAAAAAAAACATCCTAGTATAATACTTCGCTTAAGATGACTCTTTGGTTTCTGTTTTTTTAACCTGCAACTAAAGAGTTAGATTCTAGTGGAAAGTTTATCTTTCGTATGTCCCTTATTCTGATCCCTAATAAATTATTGGTAATTAAATTAAAGGCCTGACATTCCTCACAAAAATCTAATGTGGTTTGTCCCTCTGACCCCAAGTTCTTAACCCGGGTGATACATTAATTAAGAGGGCTGCTGGTTGGTTTTGTTTCCAAAGTGGTTTATATTTTGATAAATAATTCTTACCACTTAACCTAGACAGCAAAGCAGACAGCAGCTGTGAGTTTGTGTACATGAGTCAACAATAACATCAGAGGTATCTTTGTTTTCTTGCTTTTTATTCTTAAGATGAACTAGATGGGGTGACATTTGAACCTCAGGTTCAAGTGGTATGTTTTGTATTTGAACCCATATTTACAGTTGAGGGCTCTATCTAAAACATGTGGCTGAATATATTGGTCTGCACATTGAAAAGGCTTTCAATTAGCATTACCAGTAGCAGAGCTAGACTAAGGGCAGACTGAGAGGTAGTTAGCATTTCCAGAGAAAAACACTACCGTGAACTCAGACTAGGCCAGAAATAGAAAGAAGTAGAGAAAACCTTACTGCATAGGGTTTTTTTCATAGACAAAAGTATATGTGTTTGGAAAAACTTAAATGGGCCACTTTAAGTTTCTAGGCCTAAATTTCCTAGAAAAGGAGAAGGTCCAGTGATTAACAGTCTAAAAACTGCTCTCTTTGGTTGGGGTACCACATAAGACCCTGCGTTCTTCTCAAAAATTCCCATAGTCACTCCTAGTCCCTCCCCAGAATGGATATCTAATATCTCTCTTTAAAAATATCATATTAGGGCTCCCCAAATTATTAGCCCTCCTAAAGGCTCATATATCTCTCACTTTGTCCTGACTTTGAAGCAGTAGATGATGTTACTTACACCTTAATCCAGGCAAAGGACTCTGAGAGAGCTGTAGTAAAGACAGTATGCTATGCAAATTCAGTGTTCAAGGGAAGCTCATCCCTCATGCCTCAGCCTTTTAGGCATCTCTAGGAGAAATGTTACATTCAAAATCAAAGGACGAATTGGGTGCTTGTTGGTTGGTAAATTCAAAGGCTCTTACATTTTGTGGGGGACTATCTCCAGCCACCTCCAAGTGATTATCTTTAAGAGGTAGGTGTGGATGCCATTGTAAGAGTTGTTGGAGTCTGATCTAAGAGAATAATTGGAGTGAAGGAGAAAATCCTCCACCCTCCTGTCAATTATTCCTGAGGATCTACTCATCTCCCCAAGTTCTGGAATGCAGGGAGCAAGATGACATTGCCCCAGTTTACAGAATGGGAAACAATGCAGAGCTGGGCTCCAGATGCCATCTCTTGAGGAGCCCAACTGCCAAGAGCCCCTGCAAGCCTCTGAAGGAGAGAGTAGCTGGTCTGCTCTTCCTTGCTACCACTGCCCCAGCAGCACCAAGTTACACGACTGCTTTATTCAGCTTCCCATTACTGTAACATGTACTTAAAGATAATGAACTATGAAGAGGAAAGGTTTTTTTGGCTCATGGTTTCTGCCCATAGTTGGTTGGCCCTTTGTTTTTGGCCCATGACTGGGTAGCAGATCATGGTGGAAGTGTGTGACCAAGAAGAGGAACATGAAAGAACTAGAGTTTTGCAATCCCCTTCAAGGACACACCCCCAATGACCTAAAGGCCTCCCACTAGGCATCACCTCTTAAAGTTCCCACCGCTTCCCAGTAGCACCAAGCTGGGGACCATGTCTTTGGGGGAGAGTCCAGATTCCATGTGGAGCAATAATCAAAAAAGGTAGTTTAGGGGTCTGGTGGGTAAGGGCCTCAGAGTCTGCCAGGAACATTTATTGAAACAATTTAGTAGGAACTTGAGAATTTGAGCCTCCTTTTAGCTTCCAATCTCCATTCTATAGTATTTCCTTATTCTGGAGGTAGAAAATTTGAAATATTTACTTTTTGTTCACTAGGTTAGCCAAATTTCCTAAGAAGAACTTAGAGAAACAAGCATGATAATTTTAAGAACAACTATGAACCAAGCCATTTGGTAAGGATGGAATCATTCTTAGAAATAGAATCCAGCCGGGCGTGGTGGCGCATGCTTGTAATCCCAGCATTCAGGAGGCTGAGACCGGAGGATCCGGGTTCGAGGCCAGCCTCAGCTACCTAGTGAGGCACTCCATAACTTAGCCAGACCCGGTTTCAAAATAAAGAATAAAAAATAGGGCTGGGAGTGTAGCTCGGATGTAGAATGCCCCTGAGTTCAATCCCCAGTGCCACAAAAAAAAAAAAAAAAAAAAAAAATAGAATCCAACTTGTATTTGTTGTCTGTATTTCTTTTAATTCTGTGAGGCAATATAAATCATGTAGTCATATTGTATTTAAATGAATCATTCCCATGACAAGAATATGAAAGTGTTGCCAGCCCTGGCGATCTAATCCTCTGTCTGCTGTCAGAGGGAGAGTAACTACTGTCAGCCCTGGAGGTGGACTTCAGCAAGCCATTTGCTCCCTGTTATTCTTCTGCCTCAGGGGTAAACTGGTGGTATAACATTTGCTACTGTAGCCCCTAATCCTTACACACACACACACACACACACACACACACACACACACTCCACACCACACACCTCAAAGACAAACAACATGACGTGAAACCATTGGGAATGAGAGGTAGAAAAGAACATAAAGGAGCTTTGGTGAGCCAACCTACCACCCTGCAAACTCTACCAGGTCAGAACTGAGCACCCATTATTATTAAATACTGTTGTCCTGGGCAGGAGCCAGGGCACCCAACACTCTTTCTCTACAGCGCCATTAAATGCATGAGAATCAAAAGAAGGCAATTTCCCAGCTATAATCAGCCCTTCATTACAAGCCAGCTCTGGGGGTAATTAGCTTCTTCCTAAGAAGTATTTCCCCTCCTTACATCACCTCTACCTTACATCTTTGCTATGGCTTACCCTCCAGGATGCACAGAGCTACTACTCAACAGCCCATCTTTCAGGAGACACCTATACATTTCTGAATTTCTCTGCCTGTGATAACAGCTATGATTTACTGCTATCTCTTTCAAACAGTCCTCCAAGTGCCAGTTGTTGAGGGATGGCATTTTACTTCTAAACACACATGCTAATTGACATAAATCTGTAAGCAGCTTTTGGAAGCAATTAGAAAGAAAAAGATATTTAATGTGCTGCACTGGTGATGAGGCAGGAGTTAGAAAAGCTTTATAGGAAAGCCATCCAGCCAGCTGCTCAGAGACTCTCAGGAGGGCACCACGGTAACAGGGTCCGCATGCTCCAAGAGCTAGGCCTCAGCAAAGGAACAATAGAAAGCAGATTTGTCAGTTTACCTAGTTGCATTGAACTCAAGGAAAATTACTCATAAAAATAAAACTGACAAAAAAAAAGGTTGTAAAACCAGAATTTCTGTCACTTTTTAACAGTAAAAGGGAACATCCAGGTAGACCCGCGTTTCTATCAGCTATCAGAACATTTTATCCTCTTCTGAAAATCCTCTCAGGGAGACAAATGATAAAATATTATCAACTCAGTCTGGATCCTGGAGGTGCACCCCAGATGGGAGCATCCCTGGCTTTAGAAGGTTGCTAGGTTCTCAAGATACAGCCCAAGAATCTATGTTTTAGCAAGCTCCCCCGGTGATCCTAATGCCTGCTGAAATTTGAGTTCCACTGGTTTATTAAGCACAGAACTTGGCAAGGAGAGCTACACAGAAGACACCCGCATCCACCAAGCACTAGTGAGTCTCTCTTCTGCAGGAGTGTAGAAATAAAAAGGAAAGTCCTTTCCCTAAAGCAACTCATCTTACCAGCAGACAGAGTTGAAAGAGATCTCATATGCAGCAGAGACTGGTATGATAGAGCCATGTTCTTGCTTCTGTTAGAACACCTAGGAAGAAAATCCAGACTGAGTTGACAGAAAGTAAAAAGGAGAAAAACAGAAAAAAGGTTTCCCATGGGGTAGAAGGTAACATCTGAAGATGTATATGAGAGTGTGTGTGGTGGGGGGATGGGGGGAGTCCCGGGGGCTGAACCCAGGGGCATTCTGCCTCCAAGCTACACCCCAAACCCTTTTTATATTTTTGTTCTGAAATGAGGTCTCACTAGGTTGCTGAGAGCCTCACTAAATTGCTGAGACAGGCCTCAAATTTACAATCCTCCTGCTTCAGCCTACCAAGTACTGGGATTACAGGAGTGCACAACCATGCCTGGCTCTGAGAGACTTTTTTTTTCTTTTTATTATTATTTATTTATTTATTTTTCAGCACAGATTTTTTTTTATACATTTCTTGAGTACAATAGGGTTACATATACATTTACGATATATCAATCATTGTCAGAACACAAATAGCACCACTTCTTCGTTTTGCATGTATAGCCCCCATTCCTAACAAAGCCTGGTCAAGCAAACTTTCTAGAGTCATAGAACCATAAACCTTTAGAGTCATATATTTACGTTCTATGAAGTAGGAGGGTCTTTCATCTACGTATCCTAGGAGCAATCTCTGAGAGACTTTTAATAATAGATATCTGCAGCCGGGCGTGGTGACACACACTTGTAATTCCAGTATTTGGGAGGCTAAGGCTGGAGGATCTGGGTTTGCAGCCAGCCTCAACTACTTAGTGAGGCCCCCTGCAACTTAGTGAGATCTTATTTCAAAAATCAAGAATTAAAAATAGAACTGGGGGTGTAGCTCAGAGTTTGAATACCCCTGGGTTTAATCCTCAGTACCAAAAAAACAAGGATTTCTGCATTTGTCACCTTTTTATCACCATAACAAATACCTGAGATAATCACCTTGTGAAGAGAAAAGATTCATTGTGGCTCACACTTTTGGAGATTTTAGTCCACGTGGGATCAAGTGGCCTCATTGCTTTTGGACCAGTGGTGATACATCATGGCAGGAGAGCATGGTAGAGCAAAACTGCTCACCTCATTGCCAGGGCAAAGAGAGCGAGGAGGGCTGGAGCCCCACTGTACCCTTCAAGGTACGCCTCCAAGGACCCCAAGATCTCCCGCCGAGGCCCCAACTCAAAGTTCCCACCACCTCCCAAGAGTGCCAAGATAGGGGCCAAGACTTGAACATGTGGGACTTTGGAAGACACCTAAGAACCTACCTATAGCAGAAGGATCTGAATTAGTCCGATAGAAAAGATGGGAAAGATGTTTGTAATAAAGTAAAATTGGTAGCAACTTAAGGATCCAACAGAAGAAAATTGGTCATGTGAGTCAAATAGAAATTGATAAGCCTTTTTGTTTCTTTTTTTATTTTTAACTATGGATTCTTGTGCCTTTATTAAAAAAAAAAAAAAAAAGATATCAAGCAGAAACCCAACATGTAAACATGTAAAGCAAAACCCAACATGTAAACATGTAAAGCAGCTAAATCTAAGTTGCACTTTCTAAGCTCCTCCTCCATCTAAGCACAGCACCCTCTGCAGGCACTCTCTCTGGTCATCCTGAGGTTAGGTGCCAATGTGAAGACACTTGTGAGTCTTCATAGCGTTTGTTTGTTTGTTTGATTGTTTGTTTGTTTGTGGTACTGGGAATTGAACCCAAGGGTCTTCTACCTCTGAGCTACGCCCCAGTCCTTTTTATTTTTTGTGTTGAGACAGGGTCTTTCTAGGTTGCTAAAAGTCTCGCTAAATTGCTAAGGCAGGTCTTGAACCTGCAATCCTCCTCTCTCAGCCTGCCAAGTACTGGATTACAGGCATGCACCACCATGCCCAGCTGCCCATGGTGTACTGTGGGGAAGGGGGGGCACTGGGGATTGAACCCAGGGACATTCTATCTCTGAGCTATATCCCCAGCCCTATTTTGTTTTTTATGTTGAAACAGGGTCTTACTAAATTGCTGACGGCTTCCCTAAGTTGCTGAGGTTGGTTCCAAACTTGCAATCCTCCTGTCTTAGCCTTCCAAGTACTAGAATTACAGGCTTGTGCCACCATGCCCAGTTTCCATCGTGTAATGTTAAGTGAAAGGAGCAGAATACTACCTGAGAAGCCTCTTTCCAAGGTCATCCTCTTGGGTGTGGGGTGCACATTCCTAGGATCACTGAGTGGACAAAGGCAGGTGTATGGGGGTTGCGGGGGGGGGGGGGGGTGGAGACCTGCAGGCTCCAATTGTAATAGTTATGTTGCCAAGTCCTGGGGCGTCCACCATGGAATTCACAAGGAGCTCACAAGTTGCAGAATTCTGTATGGGACCATGGCTTCCAGGTCACTTAGTAGGTCTGCGTGCCCTAGTAGGTGGACAGCATATTTGAAATTGCCCTTATCTTCTTGTGCCCTTCATTTCTTGTGCTTATTGGCTTTTTACCTTCTTTTCTTTATTTTTTACATGTTTGCTTATCCTTCCTTAATGATTTGAAAGGTGTACACCCTCTTTTAATCCTATTTCATATTATCTTTAAGTTAAAAAAATCTTATTCTTCCATCCAAATAAAAAATGAAAAAGTATCTTTCGACATCTCATTGCTTGAAAAGAAACTTATTCCAGTTTTATTTCCTTCATTTCCTATTCCTTGTTAATATAAAATGAGGTTTTCAAATCAGATTATTAGCCTTTTCATTTTGCAGAGTCCTTCTCAGAAATTACTTTTGACATTAGAATTAGGTTCTGTGATATTTATTCTTTCCACCAAATTCTGTTGTTCTTGAGATCATAATTTGATTAAATTTTCAGTAAGAAGAGTGTATCTCAAGTAACATTTTATTGAAAATTTAGTTGAGATATTTGTAGGTTCACATTCAACTGTAAAAAATAATGAAGATATTTTGTGTATCTTATATTCAGTTTCTCAAAAGTAAGTTTACAAAACTCCAATATAATATCGAAATCAAGGTATTGACATTGATACCATCTCCAGGGCTTATTCAAATTCCCCTAGTTTTACTCATACTCATTCATTTGGGGTTTTTGTTTTGTGCATTTTTGTGGTGCTCGGGATTGAACCCAGAGCACTGTACTACTAAGCTACACTCCCAGATGTTTTTTGTTTTTTTTGAAACAGGGTCTTGCTAAGTTCCTGTGCACAGGCCTCAAACCTGTGATCCTCCTGTTTCAGACTCTCAAGCACTAGGATTACAGAAGTGCACCACCGCACCAACTTGCTTTCATTCATTTGTGTTTGCATGAGTGTTTAGCTCTACAGAAGGCTATCTCATGTGTAGATCTTAGTATCCGCCACCACAGTCCAGATACAGGGCAGTTCTCCTGCAAGGATCCCATGTGTTGACCTTTTATGATCACATACTCCATTCCCTTGAATTCTGCTTCTATCCAGTGTCTAACCCTTGGCAAGGATTAGTCTGTCCCTTATTTAGAATGTTATATAAATAGAATCAAATAGTATGATACTTTTGGGGATGGGCTTTTATGCTTAGCATAATTCTCTGGAGATTAATTATGTACCTCAGGGGTTTGTGGTTAGCTCAATTTTGTTTTGTTTTGAGTACAGAGAATCAAACCTAGGGTCTTGAACATGCTAAGCACATGCTCTGCCACTGAGCTACCTCCCTAGCCCTGGTTTGTTCCTTTATATTGCTGAGTAGTTCCCCATGATATAGACATACTATTGTCTAAGCATGCATCTTTTGAAGGACATCTGGCTGTTTCCAGTTTGGGGCTCTTACTGACAATGCTGCAATGAATATTCATCCATAGGTCTATGTCAACCTAAGTTTTTATTTCTCTAGTATAAATGAATGTGATTGGAGGTCATATGGTAATTGCATGTTTAGTTGTATTAGGAACTGCCAAACTATTTAACAGAGTAGCTGTATGATTTACTCAAACAATTTTAAGAAGAAAAATACTAATTTATATTTTCTGGGCTGTTACTTAGAATGCCTCTTTGTTGCCTTCACACATATGATAAATTGGCTGGGAAAATACACTTGTTTCATGATAAACCTATCCTTAAAATGCTATAGAATTTCTTCCAATATCTTCTGAATGTCTATGTTTCAGAGAAAGCTGTTTCTAGCCTAAATTTTGTTTCTTTTTGGCAACCAGTCTGTCCTGTTTTGATACTTTACTATTGTTTTGTTTTCTCTGCTTTTAAAAAAATATCATGGGGCATATTTTCAAAGTCTGTTTTCAGCCAGGCATGGTGGCTCATGCCTATAATCCTAGTACTTGGGAGGCCAAGACAGGAGGATCGCAGATTTGAGGTCAGCTTCAGCAACTTAGGAAGACCGTTTCAAAATAAAATAGGACCGGGGGTATAGTTTGGAGGTAGAATGACTCTGGTTCAACCTTTGGTACCAAAAAAAAGTCTTTTTAATGAAATATTAAATATCTCTTTTTTGGCTTTTGTTTATGCTCAGAAAAAATTCCTCAATTGTACTGATTATTGAGTCTGTTGTTCTGAGCTCCGACATTCTTTGTCCATTCTATTTGCTACCTTCACTCTCATCATTTTCTCATATTCATTCTTTCTTTTTGCATTCTCAGAGGATATCTCCCCTTTTTATTTTGCATCAGTGACTTGCTTTTTTTGGAGTTTTTTTGTTTTTGTTTTCGGTACTGGAGATCAAACCAAGAGGCTTTCGACCTCCAGGCTACATCCCCAGCCCTATTTATTTATTTAATTACTTATTTACTTATTAAGAAACAGGGTCTCTCTAAGCTGCTGATAGTCTTCCTATGTTGCTGAGGCTGGCTTCCAACCTGCTATCTTCCTATCTCAGCCCCCCCCCCCCAAATACTGAGATTACAAGTGTGTACCACTGCACTAAGTTAGTGATTCACTTTTCCACAGCCACAATTCAGCTTTTGATTACCCTCAACAATATTTAAATTCTACCATGAGATTTTAATTCTATTTCAAACTTTCCATATCTCACATAACTTCCATTATACATCACTATGTTGTCTTAACCTCAGAAAATATTCTCATTACGTCTCTCTGCACCTACACCAAAGATCATAAACTTCTAACTTTCAAAGTCCTTGAGAGTGCATGTTTTTTAACTAGTCTTATAAAACATTATTTTTGAAGGCACGATTCTTCCTGAATTTTCAAAATGACAGTCTCTTCTCTTGTGCTGCAGAATTTTTAAATGTTTTTAATTAAAGAAAATTCCCATAACATAATAGCCACAATATTATCCTTTCTTAGGTCTACCACTCAATTTCAGAACATGTTCATCACCTCCAAAAGAAATCTTGAACTCACTAAGTAGCCACTTTTCATCCTTCCCACATTCCCCTGGTGACCACTAATTTGCATTCTGTCTCTCTAGAATTGCCCATTCTGGATATTTCATATAAATGCCATCATACAATTTTGTGTTTTCTTCTTTTGTCTGGCATAATGTATTGCAGTATTTTTTCTTATAATAGATTTTATTCTTAGTACAGTTTTAGATTCACAGAAAAATTGAGCATAAGGGAGCAAAATTTCTCACATACAGTAGTCCCCACCCCCTTATCCATGGGGCATATGTTCCAAGATCCCCAGAGGATGCTTGAAACCATTCCTAGTACTGAACTCTCTATATACTGTACCGTTTTTTGTTTATGTTTATTATTATTTTTTAACAGGGTCTTGCTAGGTTGCTAAGGGTTGCACTATGTTGCTGAGGCTGGCCTTAAATCTGTGATCTTCCTGTCTCAGCATCCCGAATACTGGAATTATAGGCTTGCACCACCAGGCCCAACCTTGTGTTTTTTTCCCTATACATATACACTTATGATTAATTTTCACCTTTTCACTTAAAGGGAGCACTTTACAACTTCTCTTTGGCATATCCAAATTGTCACTATTTTTGCATGTAGAGCTATTTTTTATGTAAAATAAGGGTTATTTGAACATAAACATTGCCATAGCAAGACAATCATTTCAATAACCAAAATGGCTACTAAGTGACCAACAGGGGGATAGTGTATACAGCATAGATACACTGGACAAAGGAATGCCTCACCCTCCAGGTGAGGTGGAACAGGACTGCAGGAGATTTCATCATGCTCCTCAAAATGGCACATAAACAAGACTTATGATTTGCTTATTTCTGGAATTTTCCATTTAATATTTTCAGGCAGCAATTTCCATGGGTAACTGAAACTGCAGAAAAAGAAACTCTGGATAAAAGAAAACGACCTTATCCCCCACATATTTTTAGTTTCCCCCATGATCAACATCTGGCAATAGAGCAGTTTGTTTCTGCTGCTGAACCTATGCAGATATATCATTGTCACCCAGAGTCCAGAGTTTTCATTAGGGTTCATACTTGGTGTTGTGTTTTCTCTAGGATTGAACAAATTTATAATGATATATATCCACCATTATATTCAGAGTAGTTTCGCTGCCCTGAAAAATCTTTGCTGTGCCTTTTGCAGTTTTGTTTTGATTTATGGTACTGGGCATTGAACCCAGAGGCATTCTACCTCTGAGCCACACTCTCACCCAACCCCTATTTTATATTTTATTTAAAACAGGGTCTCACTAAGTTGCTGAGGATCTCACTAAGTTGCTGAGGTTGGCCTCAATCCTGCAATCCTCCTACCTCAGCCTCCCAAGTACTAGGATTATAGGTGTGTACCATCATGCCTGCTACTGCAGTATTTTTTTAATGTTAAATTTTAGGTTTAATCATTATTCTTACCCACTGAGGTTAATCATGTCGGTGTGTCAGATAGCATAGTTGAGTTGCCTCCTTGGTATTTTCCTTGTAATTGGGAAAAGCATCTTCTCTGCTCTATGGAAGTGGAGCACACAGAAGGGTCAAGATGTGATCTCAGGTCCCAGTGCCCACCGGCTCTCATGTAGTGCAGTTGTGCCAGAATCAGACTCCCCCCCCCCCCCATCTCTCTCCTCCACTGGCTTGTTCAAAAGCCTGCTTTATTTTCAGAAAAGGTGGTTTCTTTGACCAGTTTAAGTAAATGTTTCATAATAATAGCTTTGAAAATAGGTTTCTTCTGAAAAGCTAGGGAGCAAAAGAGATGTTTTCAAAATAACAAGAATTCCATGTTCCAGCTAGTTTATGTAACTGGAAGGCAGAATAGCACAGTGCTTGAGAAGCGAGTTTCAGGAGTTGGCAGCCTGGATTAAATTTTGCTCTGTCACTTACAGAGAGACCACAGGCAAATTCCTGAACTGCTCTGTACATTAGCAAAGGAAAACAATAATACATCAGTGTCTTCTAGGGAGTTAAATGAGTTATTGCTTATGTTAACACTCATTGTTAGCACTGCTCTAGCACTTAGAACCACCTAGGTCATGGGGAAAAGGTAGGATAGCTGTTAAATTAGAAAGAAATAAGTTGATATAGGGTGATAACTGTTCAATTTAAATTTAAGCATATATTTTCTTTTTTTTTTTTCTTGTGGTACTGGGGATTGAACTCAGGAGAATTTTACCTCTGAGCTTACACCCCAGCCCTATTTTACCTTTTACTTTGAAACAGGGTCACACTAAGGTGCAGAGGACCTTGCTATATTGCTGAGGCTGACCACAAACCTGTAATCCTCCTGTCTCAGCCTTCCAAGTACCTGGATTATAAGAGTGTGCCACCAACCCCAGCCTAAGCATACATTTTCAATCAAAGCATATGACAAATTATTATTCATGCCCTATTATGGTTAGATATAGACTGGCCCCTTGAAGAGCTTATAAATTGGTGTTTGGAGTTGATGTAATTGCGTCATGAGGGTTGTAATCCCCGCAGTGGATAAGTCCATTACAATGGATGGGGCCCAGGGCAGTAGGATGTGGCTGGAGAAAGTTGATCGCTGGGATTACAGCCTTGGGAATGATATATGGTTCCTCTTCCCCTTGATCTCGCTCTTGCTTCCAGCCTCCGTGATTTGAGGAAAACAGCCCACTCTCCACTTCCACTACCACCAGACCTGAGATGTACATGGGCTGAACCCCAATATCTGCAAGGAAAAATGTGAGCAAAGAATCTTCCTTAAGTGGTCAAGTCTTTTAGATTATAGCTGTGAGAATGCTGACCAGAACTTGCCTTATATTTTCTGGTAATTCAAAGGGCTTATATTTTTGCAAATTACTTTTACTTTCAGTGTTCCTCATAGGAAAGAGGCTCAGTATCTGATTTCTGTCTTGTAAACATCAAGTTTGCTCTTGATCTTCCTTCCTCTACTCAGAAATTTCCTTGCCTAAACCAAGTGTGGTGGGACATGCCTGTAATCCTAGCACTTGGGAGGCTGAGACAGGAGAATTACAGGTTTAACACCAGCCTCAGCAACTTAGTGAGGCCCTCAGCAACTTAGCAAGAACCTGTTTCAAAATAAAAAATAAACTGGGGCTGTGAGTGTATCTCAGAGGCAGAATGTCCCTGAATTCAATCTCTAATACCACACGCAAAAATGTATCTTTACCTAATATCATTTTAATTTTCTGCCAACTCATAATAAGTATAACTGCACACCACGCTCGATATAGCTGAAGCCGGAAATGTGTTCTCAGTCAGGGTTCATCTCTCCCTGACCTAGTCCTGCCACTTCCCAGTATATGTAAGGAGTGCTGAGTCAGTCTCTGGAGGTGCAAAACTTTTGCCGTTTTCCAAATCATTCTACCATAAAACCAAGCATAAGAAGTACTCTATTAAATGATCAGTTCCTACAGGCCTTCCAATTCTACCATTGTATGAATCAAAATTTTACTTCTTCTTTTCCTTTTAACCAGAGTTCTTAACATTTGTCATTGCATGAAGGGATATATTGTACACACAAATTTATTTCCAAGTGTGTGTGTGTGTGTGTGTGTGTGTGTGTGTGTGTGTGTGTGTTACTGGAAGTGAAACCCAGGGACATTCTACTTCCAAGTCACACTCCCAGCCCTATTTTATTTTTTTAAAATTTAGAAACAGGGTCTTACTAGGCTGCTCAGAGTCTCACTAAGTTTCTGAGACTGTCCTTGAACCTGGTATTCTTCTATCTCAGTCTCCCGAGTACTGGAATTATAGGAGTGTGCCACCACACACGACTTACTTCCAAATTTTAAGAGTCCCATTTGGGGAAAGAACTCAGGCATATATTCCTTTAAAGGAAAATCATTCTCCGGGAGAAAAGTTGGTAATAGTTGGAAATCTAAGGCCTTCTAAAAATATCTATTTCTGGGGAATCCCAGCAGGATTATACTGGTTCAGACAACCCACATTTTAAAGAATATGCTATGAAAAGGTCACGGAGGCCTTTGGGTTTTGCACATTAGGAAGGAGCCACCCACCCACCTTATTAGATAAGAGACTCACTGACTTCAAGAAAAGTGACTGGAAAAGGATATTTCTGCCTATTTGGAGGCTTTTAGAGCTAAAAGTAGCACACACAAAAAAAATTAAATGGTGTGTGTAAGAGACAAGTACTAGACAATGACCATATTCTAGCCAATTGTCATATTCCACCAATAGCCTGATGGACTGACCATGTTGCCCCTGATTTTATAAATGGTCAGACTCTGAACTTGCTTGTGCTGTGCCTTAGTTGCTGTTTAATGGAGAAGTATTTAATCCAGAAAATAAATACAGGTAGTTAAAGTGTAAAGTTGCTCCACTCCTGGAGAATGCAGCCACGTGGACCCCATATTGTAAGGGGAAGACCGATGAACAGAGAGCTCTAGAATTGGATCTAGACTTCTTATTTATAAACATTGGCTTTATCCAGAGTATGTAACTTCTCAAAGTCCCATTTTCCTCTATGCTTGGCACATGGGCCATCAATGAACATAGTTAACTCTGTATGATTGAAACAGGACTACTAGCTCTGCCTACCTATTGAGAATTTGGCAAGAGATATTTGAAAAAAGATAGGTAAAATGTTTACAACTAGGAGAATATCATTTAAAAGAGCACAGTATTATTAGTACTAAAAATTAATAATCATAATAATCTAAAACTGATTAAGAATGTAAGCAATACATTTCTTTTACCATTCAGCCAAAACAATGCCTCAAAATCCAAGTCTTGATTTCCTATGTTACATTCATAGAAGAATCACAATTTTAAAACTTTCTAGCACAAAAAATCATATATACTCAAAATGAGTTTTAAAATATAATTCATTCTTTACAACATAGTAGTTTTTGATTCAGATCAGAAGTAGCAATTTGCCAAGTACCGGGGCCCACACCTGTAATCCCAGTACTTGGGAGGCTGAGACAGGAGGATCACAGGTTGGAGGACAGCCTCAGCAACATAGCGAGAACTTGCTTCAAAACAACAAAAAAATTTATAAGGGCTGCAAGTGTAGCTCAGAGTTAGAATGAATGTTTCTGGGTTCAATCCCCAGTACCAAAATGGAAAGGAAGGAAGGAAGGAGAGAGAGAAGGGAGGGAGGGAGGGAGGAAGGGAAGGAAGGAAGGAAGGAAGGAAGGAAGGAAGGAAGGAAGGAAGGAAGGAAAGAAGGAAAGAAGGAAAGAAGGGAAGGAAGGGGCAATTCAGAGGTTGGCAAGGTGGACTGGAGAAGAAGTGAGAATTGATAAGCAGATAGCAAGATAGAGGACTGAGGAAAGAAAAAAACTATTAAAACCGTGGACTCAGGAAGTAGACTATGATTATGATTATGTAATTTAGATCCAAGTATTCCAGTCTTAGAAAACCCTATGGGATTTGTTTATTTATTTATTTACTTATTTTGTGGCACTGGGGATTGAGCCCAGGGGCATTCTACCTCTGAGCCACACACACACCCCAGCTCTATTTTATTCTTTTGTTTTGAAACAGGGTCTCACTAAGTTGTGGGAGGTCTCACTAAGTTTCTGAGGCTGGCTGCAAACCTGCAATCTGTTCTCCTGTCTCATCCTCCCAAGTACTGGGAGGGTATCATTTTATTATTGTGCTTTCAACAACTAATAATAATACCAATGACAAAGATCACTTAAATGGTATGAGTATACTCTAGTTAAAAGGCAAAGAAATGATTAGTACAAATCTTCAGAATAATTTTCACTAAAGATGCTTCTTCAATTGGGCATGGGGGCACACACCTGTAATATCAGTACTTGGGAGCCTACACAAGAGGATCACAGATTTGAGACCAACCTCAGAAACTAAGCAACACCCCCAGCAACATAGCAAGACCCTATTTCAAAATAAAAAATAAAATAAATTAAGGCTGGGAGTGTAGCTCAGAGGTAGAACTCCCCTGGGTTCAATCCCCAGTACCAAAAAAAAAAAAAAAAAAAAAAACTTCTTAAAAATTTGGTAGCCAAGCTTGGTGGCACACGCTTGTAATCCCAGTACTTGGGAGGCTGAGATAGGAGGATTGCAGGTTTGCAGCCAGCCTCAGAGACTTAGTGAGGCCCTCCACAACTTAGTGAGACCCTGTTTCCAAATAAAAAATAAAAAATAGGATGGGGGCATGGCTCGGAGGTAGAATGCCCTTGGGTTCAATCCCCAGTACCGAAAAAAAAAAAAAATGGTGCTTCGAAGAGTGATTCTCAACTTGTGATAGAGGAATATCACATAATTCTATACCTCATTCCCTGGGATCAAGTGAGCAGGTTTTCTCTGCTTTAAAAGATGGTAACAGCTGGGCCTGGTGGAACAAACTTTTAATCCCAGTACTTAAGAAGCTGAGACAGAAGAATTGCAGGTTCATGGCCAGCCTCAGCAATTTAGTGAGGCCCTCCGCAGCTTAATGAGACCCTGTTTAAAAATTAAAAAAAAAAACATAAAATAGAGCTGGGGGTGTAGCTCAGAGGTAGTATGCCCCTGGATTCAATCCTCAGTACCACACATAAATAAATAAATAAATAAATAAATAAATAAATAAATAAATGTAATAAATGGAGTGTTGGAATCTATTAACTCAAAGAAAGACTTTCATCTCTCCTCCTAAATTGAGGACACTCCAGTTCAGTGGTTCTTGGGCTAACATGGATACGTATGGTGGATGACTCAGAATTCCATAGATCCTTACTACTCAGAGTTATTTTTTATAGCTTACTATTGAAATATTAAATATAAATTTGATATTCATTGACTAAAACTAGCAAGTTTGTTTAGTTTATTGAAGATTCTAAATCAGTATTCTTCTAAAAATATGTCCCTCACACAGGTCTCTGACTTTACAAAGGTCCTACTGTGCATGTACCCCTACAGATTGCAAAATTTACACTTGGAGAGGAAGGGGTACTTTATTAGATTGTCATTTTTGCTGTCTTGAATCGGTTGTAGTTTTTAATTGGTGCTATTTTTGCTTTTTTAAATATAAATTACTCTTTAACCTGTTATTAATTCATTGTGTTGTGGGTTGACTGGTTAATCTACAGCGTGGTGACACATGGTTGCATTAACGCTCTTTCTGACATAAAACTCCCAATTACTGGGCTTTAACACATGTGTGTATTAAATTTCAAAATGACTCATTCTCTATTACTAAAACATATATAGAAAATCATCCTGTAGTTTGTTTGGTAAAATGCCTGTGCATTTGCATTCTTTATACTATGAAGTTGACTGTAAAGAAATTACTGGACTATTTTTTAAGTTTATAGAGCATAATTTCCTAATATAAAAACTTGTACAGAGGCTAATAATTTTCTTCTATACTGTAAATAAGCTTCTGCTAAGTTTATTTGCATATTTTAACCTTCTCTAATTCTTTATTATCCCAAAGTTATTTTCCACTAAAAATTGGTAATGGGAATTAGTCTTGGGAGTCAGAGAGCTGAGGTTAGGATCTAGGGGGCTAGAATCTTTAAAACAACAGGGTGTCTGAAAGGGGTAGCCCTCTAGAGGATCAAAACCCCATGCTGTTCTCCAGAATGAATCATTCTGTAGAGGTGCCAGATAACTGAAGTAGTGCTGTACGTGGAGATCCCTCCAAAATATTTTGCCCATGAGCTTCATAAACAAGCTGTCAACAAACTTGTGGCTATGTTGCCCTGCACACAGAATCTCCTGACTCCTCTAGTTGGTCATTTGCTTATGCAAGAGAAAATTTACTTCTGGGCAATTTGAATCAGACTGAACTTCTCTGTTGGCCAAAAAAAGTGGAGGAATTTCCATTCCCCAGAATGTGCTGTTCTGTCCTCAGCCCGGGCTGCTCAGCCACTTGTCCACCTCGGGGGCTGCTCTAATTCCTGTCTCTGCTGCAAACTGAGTCACAGGATGCGTCCAGGCATGCCTGCTCTCTCACGGGGTCTTCAGTTGCAGCCCACTCCTTTCTGCCTCATTGTCTGTCTTTCAGCCTTGGCTCTTGTCATTAATATTATGAAAAAAACAAAACACCTTTCTCTTTGATTCATAACTTTCAGTTCAGCCTATATTGCTGTATCTAGCATTTTCTCACAGAAGTTCATTTAATAGTTCCATCCATTTTCTTTCTCTTTTTTTTCATGGTACTCGGAATTGAACCCTGGGGCATTCTACCTCTGAACTACACCTCTAGCCCTACTTTTTTATTTTTATTTTGAAACAGTCTCATTAAGTGGCTGAGAGTCTCGCAAATTGCTGAGGCCAACCTTGAACCTGTGATCCTTCTGTCTCGATCTCACAAGTACTTGGATTTCAGGTGTGCACCACCATGCCCAGTTTAACAGTTCCATCCATTCTCACAACTTTAGTAGAAGGTCTGTTTCATGGGGAGAGCTTCCTGTCCATTTTTAAGGGGCATTGATTGTTTTTAGTTCAGCTCTGGAACTAAGCTGAAGAGCCACTGATTCTCTGGCAATATGAATCACAGACAGATACAAATCCTACTTGCTATGGTTTGCATATGGTCTGAGTGTGACCCCAAAGCTTGCTGTGCTGGAAGCTTGGTTCCCACTGTGACAGCGCTGGAAGGTGGTAGAACCATGAAGAGATGAGGCCGAGTGGAGGGGGATTAGGTCACGGAGGACATGGCCCTCAGAAGGGATTTAATTCTGTGTGCGTGTATGTGTTTAAACCCAGGGGTATTCTACCTTTAAGCTACTTATCCAGACCGATTTTTTATTTTTTGTTTTGAAACATGATCTCGGTAGGTTGATAAGTCTTGCTATGTTGCTGAGGCTGTCCTCAAACTTGCGATCCTCCTGTCTCAGCTTTCCAAGTACTGGGATTATAGGCATGTGCCACTGTACTCCGCAAATTAATGTAATTTTTATGGGACCCCAGTTAGTTCCTGAAAGAGCCAGTCATCATAAAAACAACAAACCTAGCCCCTGAATCTCTCTGGTTTCCTGTCTCATCATGTGATTCTTCTGCATGCACATGTTCCTGCCATTGCAATGCCATCCGCCGCAAGGCCCTCACCAGAGCTGGACACATGAGGCCACCCAGTCTTGGACTTTCAACTTCCAAAGCTGAGTTAAATAGCCTCTTCTTTTTTCTTTTCTTTCTCTGTGTGTTGGGGGAAGAGGGGTACTGAGGGTTGAATTCAGGAGTATTCTGCCTCTGAGCTACACTCCCAGCCCTATTTTATTTTTTCTTCTGAAACAGGGTCTCACTAAAGTGTGGAAGGCCTTGCTAAGTTGCTGAGGCTGGCCTCAAATCTATAATCCTCCTGTCTCAGCCTCCCACATGCTGGGATTACGGGCATGTGCCACCACACCCAGCTCTCCTTTCTTTATAAAGTATTCATCCTCTGGTGCTTTATTATAGCAACAGAAAACAGACTAATACACTATCCTACTAAGATACAATAGCCACTGCTAGTCTGATCTCTATTCCTGATGAGCTTCACAAAGAGATGTAGAAATGTATGGTAGGGAAGAACACCTATATAGTAAAGAGATGACCATCAGATTTTCTAGTTGAGTCAAATTCTGACTCCAAATCAGGGATCATAGTATGGAAAACAAGAGAATAGTTTAAGTATCTTACCTCCTTATTTCAATCAATATATTTGGGCAGGAGTCTGTGACTTAATAAAATGATGGGTGGGTAAGCTACTGATTCTCATTCTCAAATCCATCTACACTAACCCTACAGTTTATGAAAATTCATCATATATTCTACCAGCTAAGTTTTTAAGAAATATTTTGACAGGCATGGTGGTGTACAACTGTGATTCAGTACTTGGGAAGTTGAGCCAGGAGGATCACAGATTCAAAGATAGCCTTAGCAACATAGCAAGACTCTCAGCAACCTATCAAGACACTGTTTCAAAAACAAAAAAAATAAAAAGAGTTGGGGGCATATCTTAAAGGTAGAATACCCCTGGGTTCAATTCCTAGTACCACAAACAAAAAAAACTAGAAAGAAATATTTCAGAAAATATTTCTTTGCATCATTTTAGAAAGTTTAGTGATAAAGAACAGATAGACACTATCTTTAATAAATATATTGAAATCACATAAATATTTATTAATATGTGATATTAATAATATATAAATGTATACATTAATAATATATATTAATATGTATTGAAAAGACAGACACCATCCATCTATATATACATATATATAAGTAAATCAAGGGTCCACAATTTTGTGTTTTTCCCACATTCCTTTCACAATAACTAGAAAAAAATTAAAGTAGCTCTGAAAACCAAGAATCACAGGCAACCTTTTAGAAAGCTCTTAGGTACATTCCTAAAAATTACTACCAAGCATATTTAGGTTGAACTAGATTGAGAAGCAAAACAGGTTTCTACATGCTTTATCCTTTGAAATAAAAGATCACCCTTTATAAAGTAGGTAGGAAGAAATTTTGAATTTTACCCACTATCTTCTCTTATATGGAACATCACTGGTCTAAATCTGATGGAAAGAAAAAAAGGAAGGGAGGGAAAGAGGAACTCCGGACGGCCATCATTGCTGAGGCACTGGTTTAGAACACACCTTTATATGCTTACCACATCCATTCAGTGTTCAATCATTATTAGCATTCTCTTTCTGCATTTGTCCAAAGCTTCCATCCCAAGGGAGAAGAAGGTCTGTCCTATGAGAAGAGATTCCTGTGTGTCCACAGGGGACTTTGTTTCCAGCTCAGCACTGACACTGAGCTGAAGAGCCACCCAATGCTCTGATAGTAGAAGTCACAGGCATCTGCAGCACCCTAGCCCAGTAAGTAGACTCTTCTCATCTGTGTTCTAGGCCCAAGTAAGAAGCAGAAGAAAATAAATCTATCCACAGTATGTATTCCTTCATGTAAAATGCTTCAGGTGGAAGCCAAGACAGAGAGTTCCAGGAGAGCACCCTGGGATGAGAGATTTAGCTAAGTGTTTGTTGAACACAGTGTCCATTTGTATAAACTATGCATATTCCCCTAATTCTGAGAGAACAGAACAGAGAACTGGTGAATTTTCCAGTTGAATTTTGAAGAATCAAACAACAAATGCCTATTAAAAAGAGAACTGAGTGCCCTGGCCTCCCTGACGACTTCTACCCGAGAGAAAGCTCCATGGACTCAAGGACAGGTGCATGGGGCCAAGAAAATGACCACAATAATACCATGGGATCCGGGGGAGACAGTGCACCCCAAGGAAAAAGAGAAGCAACTGGAGGCGTTGCAGTCACTGTTCACCTCTGATGACTGCTTTTGACAAGAAACACAAGAACATTTCAAAGAGCCACTTGGCATTCTCAAGACAAAGGAATTTAAAGCTCCCAGGAAAGGGAAAATAGGCTTGTATGGAAAGGTCAAAGATAAAGAAGAAATGCAAAAACAACAACCAGAGCTGGGCGTGGCAGTGCACGCCTGTAATATGAGTACTTGGGATGCTGAGACGGGGGATCACAGGTTCGAGTCCAACCTCAGCAACTTAGGAAGCCCCTCAGGAACTTAGGAAGACCCCATTTCAAAATAAAAAATAAATAAATAAAAGACTGGAGGTACAACTGGGAGGTTGAACGCTCCTGGGTTCCATCCAGGAGCATTCTAAAGGGAAAAAAAAAATCCAGCCTGAGAAGTAAATTGAAAGTAAAACAATGGTAATTCAAAAAAAGTATATGCATTGTACACACACACACACACATGCATATATATAGATATATATACAAGTGCATATGTATAAAATATACAGAAGAATGAAACAATGTAATTTAAAATACTAATGGCAGAATTAAGGCTAATTTTATTCTTCAGTTTTCTCCATTATCTGTGTTTTCTAAAATAAGCATTGTTTCATAAATAGGAAAAATAAAAGTAATGAATAATGCTACTGTGTTTTAATTATAAAAGCATTATAATAATGTAATAGAAAACTTAATGATAAGAAAGATGTACGACTCAAACACCCTATTACCATTTTGTGAACTCTCTTCCTTACTTCGTTTGTGGTTATATTTTATATGTGTTTTATAATATTAAACATAAATTTTCTTTCTTATATTCTGAATTTATGTTATTTAGGGATTTCTGTTCATTTTATTTTACTGCATAATCCTTATGTGTGCACATGTAATGGCTACAATGCATGCCATCCAGGACAATTCAATAATGTGCTTAATTATTCTTACTGACAGACATTTAACTGACTAAAATTTGTAATTATGAATGATGGTACAATAAACACATTTTAATTCTTTCAGATTATTTAGCTTATATTCCCTAAAATAATAATTATTCTTATTTAATTCCAATAATACCCCTTCTAAGTGAGGTATGAATATCACTTTCACTTTGGCAGGGGAGGAAATTCAGTCTTAGAGAAGGTAACTTGTCCCAAGTCCCATCATTGATGGGCAGTAGAACCAAGTTCACATGGAAATCTGCAGTCAGTTCACACTGCCACCTGACTTTCCAAACCTGTTCCTCACAGATTAACTTTGCAATTAGGTATTTAAGGTATATTTTGGATGACTTAACAAGCAGAGAGGAAAAAGATACCAAATTTTTTTGCTGACCTCTGCTACATAATGGCATTATTTTCTTTTCTGACTATTAAAATCACTAAGAGGGTTGTCGACACAAAGAGCAACGCCTTCTAGATGATGAGCAAGTAGACGCATTCCTACTCATCACATTATAGACTTAGGTAAGCAGAATCTATTCAAAACAAAAATCAAGGCCAAAAAAAAAAAAACCAACACAGCAATTAAAAAGCCTTGCAAGATTAAAATTAATGTAATAAAAGTAATCTATGTGCCATGCAGATGCAATGTTTTAGACATAATGCACTAGACAAAAAACAAAAAATCTTCAAAAGGTCCCAGGAAAGAAATCCACTGGATTAAATGTACATGAGTTTTGGCATGAAAACCATGACTTGAAACTACAGATTTCCAAATAAAAAATAACCATAAAAGCCCTTCACAATCTCACAGATTGCCTTATATTAAAAACTGTCCATGTACCCACAAGAAAAAGGAGACATAATATGTAAGTAATCACCAAAATGAATTCTAGGAGAATAAGGAGATCATAACTCTCCTGTATTACTAAATATATATTCCACCTCAAAGTGCTCAATCCCCGATTGGTAAATGCTACAGCCATCGACTGATTTTATTTGCCATAAGAATGAGTTTTACATTTTGACTTGTGGAAGACTTCTCAAAATAGAAGTTCATACCCCACCTGCCTTCCCAGCTGGACTCCCCTCTCACCCATCAAAATCCTCCCTGGAAGTGTGCCCTGCAACAGGATGGAAGGTGGAGCTTGTGCTGGTCCAGGGTAGGCTGTGCACAGGCAGACACACCCACTCAGAGGGCCCAGCCGACTTCGCATCTCCAAGCCCATGAACAGGAACTGCTGGGCTCTGCTTCCCACGCTCTCACTGCTTGCCAATTTCATATTGTTGGCAATGCTCTTCAGATCCAGTTTTTCGTTTCCAGATGCTTCCTTGGACTTGATGCTTCATGTCTTCTCATGCTC
Source organism: Graphiurus murinus (assembly GCA_004027655.1). NCBI lineage: Eukaryota > Metazoa > Chordata > Mammalia > Rodentia > Gliridae > Graphiurus > Graphiurus murinus. Next base: position 119,059 of record PVLC010000434.1, on the reverse strand, counting down.
CCAGGACCGCTCCTCACCCATTTCCCTAATGTGACAGCCATATCTGCTCATCACCACCTACTCCCACAAGGAACCTTGGCTCAGAGAACCAACTGCTGAGCCTAGAGCAAGCCCTCAGTTTCTGACTTCCGTGTCATGGAAAGTTTAAAAACCAGGATTGTGTGGATGTAAGTCTTAGACAAAAAGTAAGATCAAGGGGTTAGAAGATTGCAGAATTCCAGAGGCCAAAAGGATTTAAGAACTCTCTCCTAAAGTTTAATGAACATCTATACTTTGTGGAACACTCATTCTGAAATGGGCACAGCAGGCTTGGCAAACATGCAAGAGGCAAGTTAGTCAGGTTTCTGTTACTATAACAAATGCCTAAGGTAAATCAACTTAAAAAGAGGAAAGGCTTTCTTTGACCAACAGTTTCAGAGGTTATAGTCCATGGTCAGTTAACCTGCTGCATTTGGGCCTGTAGTGAGGCAGGAAATCATGGCTGGAGCACATGGCAAAGGAAGCTACTCACCTCACAGCAGCAGAAAAGCAAAAGGAAAAAGAAGGTAAAAGAGACCAGGGTCCCACAGTCCCCTCCAAGGCTCCCAGTGACCTGAGTTCTCCCACAAGGCCCTACTTCCTAAAAGCTCACTACCTACCGGTGGCACTCACTAGGGAACAAGCCTTTCACATATGAGCCTTCAGGAGACATTCTAGATCCAAACATAGCAGGCACCAAATCACAGCAATATGTGATGAGTAAGACATGATGGCTTTTTACTAAAAGAGTGGGAAGAGAGCCAAACAGTGAACCAGAGGTGAGACTTCTTTGTGTGTGTGTGTGTGTGTGTGTGTGTGTGTGTGTGTGTGTGTGTCCCCTGCACATTGGCAATGTGCGCCACTGCTCTGGCATCTCTCCATAGGTTGGGCAGTATCCCTTTCTCCTTATTATCTTGGTTGAGGTGCCTTTTTGTGTCTTTCCAAGTCACCCGTTGGGGACTCTTCCACATACCTTTAGAAACCAGCATGTGGGATCTAGGGGCACTCATTGCTATTAGGGCTGTCACACACAGGAGAACAGCAGAATAAGGGATCTGCGAGAACATTTTTATAGCAGGGAGAGGAAAGGAGGGGATCAGAAATATCAAGGGAGGGGCTCAGGGAGGGTGGGGGAGAGGGTAGTGCCTGGGCTTGGCAACCGCCGGACTTGGTTGCTCACTCATGGTGGGGGCTGACCTTCATGGTCAGAATTGGAATGTTCCCCCTTGTGACTGTTTTCTTATTTTTTGGCAATTGCTCCTTGGACTGGGTCAGAGCGGACTGCCCCATTTTGACTTGTTATGGTGCAGCTGCATCTTTTATTTTTACTGCCTGAGGTTGCTTGTGCCACCAACTAGGTTCCATGTACCCTCCAACCTAACAGTGAGAATGGAAGTGGGCTACCTGTACGCATTCAAGCTTCAGAAAATTACTTGTTTTCCAGCTCTGCCAGTGGGAAGGGCTCAGAAGACACGAAACCCTAATAGCAGTGAGACTTCTATTATCACCCTCTGTGTTTCAGTTTTCTTGCTTGCAAAATAGTCGTAATAATAACAATGTCTATCTGGTACACAGAGTCATATGACTGAGTAAACATGCTCAAAGGAATTGGAATAATTAAATGCTCAAAATAAATACTCGCTAAGTGTTCAGCTCCATGGTGTTTGGGGCTATGGGGTGGTAGGGTGATTGCAGTAGGGGTATGGACAAGGATTGTCACATAATATTGTTTGGTCATTACTTCATGTTGCTATTCCCCATGGTGCTAGGAATTCCAAACAAGTGATTGACATTTCCTTTATATTCGTCATATATATAGTCTAGTGCCCAGAATATCAGCAGAAATTCATCAATATTATGTAAAACAGTTTAACACATGTACTCCTTTGCATTCTCTTTTAGTTTTGTTCTGCAAGTCTTCACATCTCCAAGAACACAAAACCAGAATATTGGTCTTTAAGCTGATGCATTTGAGTATTTTTTTAAATTTTAGTTAGTCCTTTACTTTTTTTCTAAGACAGAAATTCAAATATTATTCTTGATTTCTGAGAGAAAGAAAAGGAAATAAGCAAAACAAAAATAATGAGCAAACAGACAGGTGGGATGTCTGTGCTTATTTCAATGGGATTCAACAGCCAGGAAGGTTCTGGCCAGCCTCAGCAACTTAGCAAGGCCCTCTGCAACTCAGTGAGACCCTGTTCAAAATAAAAAGTGAAATAGGGCTGAGGGTATAGCTCAGAGGTAGAATACCCTGGGCTTAATCCCCAGTACAAAAAAAAAAAAAAAAAAATACCAAAAAACAAACAAACAAAAAAACAGTGATCTAATAATGATATATAGAGGATAAATCTGCAGGGGTACAATGATTTTATTCCAGACATAATGGATTCCCAGGAGTTACAAGGAATTACATTACTGCATATTCCACCAGGGTCCTTGGGAGAAACTTCCAAGAGAGCCAGGGTCCCCACACACTAGATATTTATGCAGGGCTGTGGAACAATTAGCTCTGCGGAAGTGAGGGTACACCAAGTCTAGGAAGAAATCTGTGGTAATGAAACCTGAATAGCAACTGCTGCTGAGGAAAATATCAGCGTGGTGGCACATACTTGTAATCCCAGCATTTGGGAGGCTGAGACCGGAGTGTCCGGGTTCAAGGCCAGCCTCAGCTACCTAGTGAGGCACTCAGCAACTTAGTGAGACCCGGTTTCAAAATAAAGGATACAGAGCTGGGCGTGGTGGCGCACACTTGTAATCCCAGCATTCGGGAGGCTGATACCGGAGGATCCGGGTTCGCGGCCAGCCTCAGCTACCTAGTGAGGCACTCCGCAACTTAGTGAGACTCGGTTTCAAAATAAAGAATAAAAAATAGGGCTGGGGGTATAGCTCGGAGGTAGAATGCCCCTGAGTTCGATCCCCAGTACCGCAAAAACAATAAATAAATAAATAAATAATAAAGGATACAAAATAGGCCTGGAGGTATAGCTCGAAGGTAGAATGCCCCTGAGTTCAATCCCCAGTACCACACACACACAAAAAAAAAGGAAAATACCTTAATAATGATAAAAAGCAGCTGGGTGTGATGGTATACACCTGTAATCTCAGTACTTGGGAGGCTGAGACAGGAGGATCATGGATTCAGGGACAGCCTCAGTGAGTAGTGAGATGCTCATCAATCTATTGAGACCCTGTTTCAAAATAAAAATAAAATAGTGCTGGGGCTGTAGATCAGCAATATAATGCTCCCAAGTTCAATTCCCAGTACCAAAACAAAACAAAACAAACGCATGATGACTAGACACAATGGTACACTACTTAGGAGACAGGAGGATCGCAGGTTCCAGGCCAACCCCAGCAACTTAGGGAGCCCCTCAGCAACTTGGCAAGACCCTGTTTCAAAAATAAAAAGGGCTAGGGGTATAGCTTGGCGGTAGAATGCCCCTGGGTTCAATCCATGCTGGTAGCATGCACTGCATACATACTATTCACCAGGCTTTGTGCCAGCGTAGTCTCAATCCGATGGTGAGAAAGCATCTTGCAACACAAATGTTTGTACTTTCTTTTCTTCCCTTCCTTGTACAGCGCCCACAGAACCTGAAGGAGAATGAGGACAGTGGAAATGCAGAGAGAAAGACACAGTCACTGCTCAGTTCTAACTTCCAAAATAAGCTCTTGATCCCAGATCAGAAACAATACCTTTGAAAGCCAAAGTTTTTGAAATGCAAGGGGAAGGTTGTTCAGAGAAGAAAAGGCTATTAAGAACCAAAAAGAGAAGGCTTTGGAGGAAGGAGGGCAGAGCAGCTGTGCCAGGCAAGAGGCTGAAAAGAAGGTGGAGAAGGACCAGACTCCCACGCTCCCCCAAGGCAGGCAGACAGAGCAGAGGTTCAACCAGACTCGGGGTGGAACATTCAACCAGAGGAGTCCCAGGGGCCCAGGGAGGGCACCAGCAGTTCAAGCTGAGCTGCCATGCCATGAGTCAGCAATCCAATGAGCATGGAAGGCTGGGGAGACCCACTGTGACCTGCTGCAGGTAGTGTCTGGAGGATCCAGTGGAAGTGGGACGCCTGTCCGGGGATACTGCTGACCTGCCTGATGTGAAACCCTGTTCCAATGGGTGCTACAGTGTGGTGGTGAAGAGGGTGGGTCCACCAATGTGTAACTTTGAATAAGTTACTTAACCTTGGGTCTTAGAAGCAGAGCTCTTTCAAACGAGTACTTTATAAAGGCGTTGTTGTCAGGCAAAACCTCTAGAAAGTAAGGAAGCAGGAGAGGGAGGAGAAGGTGAACAGATGTGTAACAACAGCCGAAGTGTATGCTTAAGAGACTCCATCCTTCACCTGAGAGGAATTCCAGAAGACACAATGAAGAAAGTGGTAGTAAGGCAGGATTTAATGAAAAACAAAATAACTTAGAAGGTACTAAAATTAATGAAAAACATGAGACTTCCTGGAAAGTATTAATTGTGTGCCAAGAATATCTACAACTAAATCTATGTCAGTGAAACTGGGATTTCACAGATTAAAAATATGTTAAAAGTTAGCAAAGGAAAAATTGATTATTCACTTTTTAAATGGTATTTATGGTTACAATAGATTTCTTACAAGCAACAATTGAGGCCAAAAGTCTAGGAAATAATATCTTCAGTGTCAAGATGAGCTGGGCCCACTGGTGGTGAATGCCTGTAATCCTAGTAATTGAGAGACCGAGACAAGAGAATTGCAGTTTCATGGCCAGCCTCAGCAACTTACTGAGGCCCTCAGCAATCTAGAGAGACCCTATTTCCAAATAAAAAATAAAATAAAATAGGAGCTAGGCATGGTGGCAAATGCCTGTAATCCCAGTACTTGGGAGGTTGAGACAGGAGGATCATAGGTACAGTGACAGCCTTAGCAAGTAGTGAGATTCTCATCAATCTAGCAAGACCATGTTTCAAAATAAAAATAAAATAGGGCTGGAGATGTACCTCGGGGGTAGAATGTCCCTGGATTCAATCCCAGTACCATAAAAATAAATAGATAGATAAATAAGACCTGGGGGGTATAGCTTGAAGCTATAATGTCCCTGAGTTCAATCCACAGTACCACACACAGAGAAAAAAAAAAGTAAACAAATTCCATTAATCACAAAAATAGGAAGCAAAAGCAAGAGGTAAAACACAAATTATAAAAACAAAGTAAAATGGCAGAAATAAATCTGAACACATTACTAATTGTGATGAATATAAATAAATTATACCTGTCCATCAAAGATACACCATTCACTTGCACTGAAAAGAATAAAACAACATCTAGATATATGTCTTTATGTTTCCTACCTGAAACACACTAAAAACAAATAAATAAAAATCCAAAATTAATAAGATGAAAAAAGTACCAGGCATGGTGGCGCAGGCCTGGAATCCCAGGGGAGGCTGAGACAGGAGGATTGCAGGTTCAAGGCCAGCCTCAACAACCTAGTGGAATGAAACCCTGTTTCAAATTAAGAAAAATAATAAAATAAAAAGAGCTGGGATGTATGCCCCTGGGTTTAATCCTCAGTAATAACAACCAAACAAAACAAAAGGATGAAAAAAGTTATATGGGAAAAATATGTAACAAAATAGATAAGCAAAAAAAAAAAAAGGTTTGTAGTGATATTGGAAAATAGAATTTAAGCCAGGCATGGTGGCACACAGTGCTTGTAATCCCAGCATTTGGGAGGCTGAGACCGGAGAATCCAGGTTCTCAGCCAGCCTCAGCTGCTTAGTGAGGCACTCCGCAACTTAGTGAGACCTGGTTTCAAAATAAAGAATAAAAAATAGGGCTGGGGGTATAGCTTGGAGGTAGAATGCCCCTGAGTTCAATCCCCAGTACCAAAAAGAAAATAGAATTTAAATGAGAAATTCTAAGATAAAGAGATATGCTACAAAATAATCAAAGAAACAATTTCCCAGGGATGATGAACCTTGAGCTTCCTAAAAGTAGGATTTCAAAATATATAAAGAAGAATTATGGAGAGAGAAAATAATCCCACAACTAAAGTGTAACATTTTAAAATATCTCTTTCAGAGTATGATAGGTCAAGAAGACAAAATTAAATTAGTAAGGTTATATAATCAGTCTGAAAATGTGATTAAAAATCCTAACCCTAAGAAAGAGACTATTAATTTCTTCTGAGAATATACACAAAAGTTGACTAATCAATTTACAGCCAGCCTCAGCAACCTATAGAGAGACCCTCTGCAACTTAGTGAGACTCTGTTTCCAAATTAAAAAAAAAAAAAAATAGGGCTGGGAGTGTAGCTCAGAGGTAGAATGCCCGACTTCAATCCCCAGTACCAAAATTTTTTTTAAAAAGTCAATTATCAGAAATTGCTAATGATTATCTAGAACCAATTACCTAACCAGGCATGGTGGCACACACCTATAATACCAGTACTTGGGAGGCTGAGAAAGGAGGATCATAGGTTTGAAGTTAAAAACTTAGTGAGAGCCGGGCGTGGTGGCGCACGCTTGTAATCCCAGCATTCGGGAGGCTGAGACCGGAGGATCCGGGTTCGCGGCCAGCCTCAGCTACTTAGTGAGGCACTCCACAACTTAGTGAGACCCTGTTTCAAAATTAAGAATAAAAAATAGGGCTGGGAAGCCGGGCGTGGTGGCACACGCTTGTAATCCCAGCATTCGGGAGGCTGAGACCAGTGGATCCGGGTTCGCGGCCAGCCTCAGCTACCTAGTGAGGCACTCTGCAACTTAGTGAGACTTGGTTTCAAAATAAAGAATAAAAAATAGGGCTGGGGGTGTACCTCGGAGGTAGAATGCCCCTGAGTTCAATCCTCAGTACCGCAAAAAAAAAAAAAAAAATAGGGCTGGGGGTGTAGCTCGGAGGTAGAATGCCCCTGAGTTCAATCCCCAGTACCGCAAAACAAACAAACAAACAAAAAAACTTAGTGAGGCTCTCAGCAACTTAGTGAGACCCTGTTTCCAAATAAAATAGGGTGGGTGGGGGGTATGGTCCAGAGGTGGAGGTAGAAGACCTCTGGATTCCACCCACACACAGAACCAATTACCAAGAAAAGAATAAGGATATTACAAAAATAGAAGAAATAATCTGTGAAGTGAAATCTTCACTCTCCACAAAAGGTATGAAGCCTGGATGGTTTGACCTCTGTTCTACCAAACCCAAGAAAGAGATGGTCCTTACTATTCCCCATATTATACATACTACTTATAGGAATAATAAAAGAGTGACAGTTACAGTTTAGCTGCTACTTTAACCAGGATATTAACATTTAAGAAAGAGGATGCTAGGGGAGAATATTAGGCCAATTTGTTTAAAAGGTATTTTGATCATATACACTTAATGCCTATTCCTCTTGAAACCTCCATAAACATGTGAGGAAAGAAATGTTTTGAAGGTATTAACCCACAAAAAAGGAAAATAATAAGAAAAGCCACAGAGTAGAAGAAAGAAACGAAGTAAAATAGTTCTTGAATTATAACTTGGCATCACACCAATTGCCCTGCAAATTCCTGGTGAGAGACTGTGGGGTGAGACCCTACTGAAAACAGAGCACCTGGCAAATACAGCCATGGACTCTCCCCATCCTGACACATCAGGAAACCATCGTGCTCCCATCCATCCCATCTCCTGCAGGAAGCCAGGAGTTATTTCCTGGCAGAGTGGAATTTAGGAGAATCTGGACATGTCAGCTCAGGCACCTATAGCAATACACTCTGTAGTTTTAATCCCTGGAGCTTAAACCCAGGCGTTTGTTTCTCACCATTCTGGACACTGAGAAGTCTGGGGTCAATGTGCTGGCCAGTTCAGCTGCTAGTAAGGGTGGCTGGTAGTCACCTTTCACTGTGTCCCCACCTGGTGGGACAAGGACACTAATCCCATAAGAGGGCCCTCACTCTCATGACCTCATCTAAACATAATTACTCCTCAAAGGGTCTACCTCCAAACATCATTATATTAGGGATTAGGGGTTCAACATATGAATTTTGGAAGAGCACAAATATCAGTTCATAAAATAGACTTCCCCAAAAGAAAACAAGAGGATATATACAACTTGCCTTCCCCTGATTTTAATTAAACTCAAGTCCAGATTAGTTGAGGAAAATGATCCTTTGCCATCTGAAACGAATATTCTAAAGATTCCTCCACTTCCTCACTTTGTCTTCCTCTTTATCTTCTGCACTGGCAAGAAACTGCCAAGAAGGTGCGTGTGATAAGCCATGGCAGTGTCCACCTGGTGCTAGTTCACAGGCACGCAGCATGTGAAAGCTATGGCCACGTTGCTCCCTCCACCTAGGCTGCAAAGGATGCTGAGCAGCCAGGAGATCAAGGCAGAACTTGTTGCAGAAGTAATGCTGCCACAGAGATGCCACCAGGGCAATCCCCAGTGGAGTTGCAGGGCCGGGGACAGCTACTGAGACCCAGAACTGTACAGCTACCATTGCGCAACACCAGCTCGGGAGAGCTGCAGTCATGAGACTCTAAGCAGAGAGCTAAATATGGGCAGCACCTAGCCAAGCTCTGGGGTGAGATGTCCTGAGATGTTGGGGTACAGAACCCTGCACCATGTACTCTGGAAGCAGGCTATGGAGTCATGAAGATTATTCTGGACCTAATGCTTAATGTTGTTGTTGAGTATTAGACTTACTTGGGGCCTGCTACTTCTTCCTTTTTTCCTGGTCTCCCTTCTGGAACAGAGATGTCACTCCTACGCATTTTGGAAATAAATGATTTGTTTGCTTTCACGGGTACATTGCTGGGATAAATTTACCCAGATGTTCATTGAGTCTCACCTATATCTGAAACTCTAAACATTCTGCTTTTGAGTTGGTGCTGGAACAAGTTAAGACTTTGGAACACTTGGAATGAAATGACTGTAGTTTACATGTGAGAAAGATATGAATTCTGGTGTTCTGGAACAGAATATCATAAATATCATAATATCAGAAATAAACTTCTGTTGTTTATAAATTCCTGAGTCTCAGATATTTTGTAATAGCAACAGAAAATGGACTAAGACAAATTGCAAGGTGGCCATATCTATGGAGAAACAGTCTATAGAAAATACAAGAAAAAATGGAATATCTCCTAGTTATGAAAATAAATAAAATATGAGCTATATTACATTAATAACTTAATAGCTATGTTGGAAGATTCTTAAGAATTCTTAGAAATGGTTAAAACAATAGAACGTTATTTGGGTATTTGGGCTGATAATAATAACTTACCATGTATGAGTTTAATTTTCTTTGTTTTTTTTTGGTTTTTGGAGCTACACCTCCAGCCCTTTTTATTTTTGGTTTTGAAACAGAGTCTTGCTAAGTTGTTGAGAGTCTCACGAAATTACTGAGGCTGGCCTCAAACCTTCAATCATCCTGTCTCAGCCTCCCAAGCACTGGGATTATAGGCATGCACCACCATGCTTGTCTTATTTAAATTAATCAATAAAAATGCATGTTATTATTTGTAAGTACTGTCATTACTTGTAGTGCCATAAAATAACTTAACCATACCAAATCTCTGGGAGATTCTGCCATAGAATTTCTGAATTCACTTAGTGACTAGTTAGAAAACAAAGATTAACCTAGCATACAGCTCACTTTTCAATTTATTCAAATCGAAACAAGTCTCTCAGCTGGGCACTGCTTCATCCTCTGGTCTGTGGCTTGTTGAATATTAATATCTAATAGAAGATGCTCAGTCACTAGACATTGGGCAAATGAAAAACTGCAACAGGATATCACTATATATTCACTACAATGACTATAAACAAAAGGACAGAGAATACCAAATTTTGATGATAATATGGAAAAACTGGAACCTTTCTATGTTGCTGGTAATAAGGTAAAATATTATGGCCACTGAAGTTTTCTCGTTATTGTTTTTAACCTTTTCTTTTCTTTATTTATATATTTTATTATGGGAATGTGGCACACATATGTTTTTGTTTGTTTGTTTGGTTGGTTGGTTGGTTGGGTTTCTTGTTTTTTGTTTTTGTTTTTGGTAGCAGGGATTGAACCCAGGGACATTTTACCTCTGAGCCATACCCCCAGTCCTTTATTTTTAATTTAGTTTTGAAAATCAATCTTTCAATTTCTTTAAAAGTGTAACATAACTTACCATACAATCCTGAAATTTCACTATTAGGAATCTTTCTAAAAGAAATTGAAACATACCTTTACACAAAGACATGTACATGAATGTCATAGCAGCATTATTCATATAACCCAAAACTGGGAACAAGCCAGACATGGTGGTACGTGCTTGCATTCCCAGTACTTGGGAGACTGAGACAGGAGGATTGTAGGTTCATGGCCAGTCTCAGCAACTGAGTGAGGGCCTTTCACAATTTAGTGAGACCTGTTTAAAAAAAAAAAAAAGAATAAAATAGAGCTGGGGTGTAGCTCAGAGGTAGAATGTCCCTGGTTCCATCCTCATGTAAATAAAGAAAGTGTTCTTTTCTATGGAAGTTACAAGATCACATAAAAACTGGAAGGTTTCTATTTTATAACTGTAGCTTAACTTCTGTAACTTTTATACACATGTCTGTCTGTCCCACTCCCAGATGTACAGGTTTCATGTTTCTTCTTTTATAAAATCTGCCTAGGGAAAAACAGCCAACTGGAGTCTTACTCCAGCCAATGGGGCACGGCACAGTGGCCTATGTATTGGGGGATAAAAGGCCAAGCAACTGCCCACCTAGCGTGCTTGTCCCCTTCTGTGCAGAAGCAAATTGCCTTGCCTAGTTACTTTTAGTTTCATTAGTGGTTTTTTGTTGTTGTTGTTGTTTTTATTTGTGGCTTCCATAAATCCATTTCTAACACCTAGTACCACAAAAAATAAAAACAAATAAATAAACTTTAAAAACTGTGAACAAGCCAAATGCCCATCAATTGATGAGTGCATGAACAAAATGTGGGGCACCCATACAATGGAAGACTAGTGACAGAAAAGAATAAACATGCTACAATGTGGACGGTCCTCAGTGACATTAAGTAAATTAAGCCAGATGTAGAAGAGTATATATTATATGATTCTGTGTATATGAAATGCCCCCAAAGGAAAATTTGGATAGAGAGCTTATTATTGGTCCCTAAGTCTGCAGGAAGTGATGCAAACAGGCATGGGGGACTTTCTTGAGGTAATGGAAATGGTCTAAAATGGGATCGTAATGATGGCTGCACAACTATACATTTAATAAACATTATTGAATTGTGTGTACAATGGTAAATTTTATAGTATGCAAATTAGCCTACTTAAAAGCATAAAAAGGCTGAGAGTGTCATGAGAAAAGGCAATGGGATGACCAAATCAGACTGAGAGGGTCAGGAAAGTCATTTTTAAGGAAGAGACATTTATTTTGATGTGAAGGAGACAGATTTTGCTGTATAACTTTACAGTAGAGGTGAAGGGAAGATAGAGTGTGGTGACTTGGGTGGCATTCCTGCACAAGGGTCTCGGGTGCGAAAAGGAACTCAGTGGGCCACAAGAAGCACCAGGAACACTGTGCTGGGGACAGCAAAAGTGAGCTCGGACTCAGCTTCCATTAGAGTGAATACTTTGGATTTTATTTTAAGAATGGGAAATCATTGAAAGGTTTTAAACCAAACAGTAATGTGATCACACCTGGATTTTAGGGAAACCACTTCTACTACAGATCAAGGGTCAGCCAACTTTGTCTATAGGGAAACACCTCAGGCTGTGCAGGCTGCAGGATCTTTGTTGCAGCTACTCATGCTCCTTGTAAAGCAAAAGCTGCCACAGACAGTGTGTAAACAAATGAGCTTGCTTGCATTCAAGTAAACTTTATTTACAAAACAAATAGTGGGCAGGATTTAGCCCTCAGGATATAATGTGCTGTTGAGGGCTAATAGGTTAGGGAAGGAAGTCTGAAGGAGCTATAGAAGCCAGGATAGAGAGCAAGTGAACAATGATGTGTCTTGCATGAAGAGTTTGCAGTAGAATTGTAGGGGACTGGAAGAGTCCCAACATAGAATTGTGTTGAGGTAGAGGGAAGGGTCAAGAGTAACTGCCTGGTATCTGGAATGAGTAACTGGGAGGATGGTAGCCATGTGAGTGAGAAGTGGCCTGGATGTGGAAGCACAGCATTGAAGGACATAGGTAGAGAATCACAGAATCTAAACACTAGCATTGATTTGAGGTAAAATAGTCCAACATGAAGGAGTTATTTGCACAATGCTTCAAAGCATTCTCTGTAGAGACCCCTCCCCACCAAAAAACAATTGAATGAATAAAGGAACACTCATATTATTCTCCCTTGGACACCTGACATTCCCACCACTCTCTTTAATTCTTTCGGCTCTAATAAATTTAGACAAGTGGACGAGGCTAGATTATAGGTTTGGCTCCTATTCCATGTGCAATGGGGAGCTATTAGAAGACTTTGCATAAAGGGGAGCAAGCAGATGAAAGCTATTTCAGGAGACTAGAGCAATGATCTATGCATGACGTACCAAGGTAATAAACTTAAGTACAGAACCAGTCAGTCAATAAATACCGAGTGTGTATGGTGCACCCAGCACCATGGTAAGTGATGGAATGTAGGGGAGAGGAACAGATGGATTTAAGGAATATTGTGAGGAGAAAAACAAATTGAAGCAACCTGCTGGATGCTTAGCAAAGGGGATGTTAGAAGAGGAAAGTAATCTAAAATTATTTTGAAGTTGTGAATTTAAGTGACCAGAAGAATCAGTTCCCCATATGGAAAATGGAACAGTTAAGAAGACTGGGTAACATAAAGGCCAGGAGCAAAGGCAGTGTATTCTGATTGGCTCCTGTTGACTTGGGCTCCCAATAGGTAGGTTGGGAACTATGGCACCCAGGTATAGGATGACACCATCAGAGCTGTTTCGTCAGCTTTCCCATCACTGTGACCAAAATACCTGACAAGAACAACTTAGAGGAAATAAGATTTTTGGGGCCCAAGGATTCAAAGGACTAGCCCGTAAGACTGACTGCTAGGCAGAAATAGTGGTGGCAGTGGTAGGGCGCATGAAGGGACACTGCTCTCACATCACGAAGGCCTAAGCCTGGAGGGTGAGAAGGAAGTGGGGGGGGCAAGGGACATATATAATCCCCAGGACCACACCCCCAGTGACTCACCTTCTCTAGGCATGCCCCACCTATTAAAGTCACCACCCAATAAATCCATTCAAGTTACTAAGCCATCAGTGGATTTATCCACTGGTGAAATGAGAACCCTCAGGATTCAATTATTTCTCTTCTGGACATTTTTGTATAGCCAGTACATGAGCTCCTCCAGGGGACAGTCCATATCCAACCATAACAGGAACTGATTTTTTTTTTTTTTTTGGTAGTACCCAGGGGCATTCTACCTTCAAGCTACACCTTCAGAACTTTCTATTTTTTATTTTAAAGCAGGGTCTTTGAACCTGCAGGTGGCCTTGAACCTATAATCCTGTCTCAGCCTCCCAAGTACTGAGATTACAAGCATGCACCATTGTGCCTGGCTCTGATGAATTTTTAAAGAGAGCATGAAGAGTAAAAAGAAAAGACCCAAACTGAACTTCTCTTGGCAACCACTTATCTCCTATGAACCAGAGGACAAGAGAAAGAACATAAAGAAACAAAAAGGAGCAAAGCACTTTCCTGGGTGAAGCAAGAGAAAGTGGTCACTTGAAAACCATCACGGGTTTTCCTACATGAAGCCTGTTTCTCCTTCACATGAGTCCTCTTCTTTTCCATTGTCCCTCCCCAGTTTGAGCCCTCATCATCTCCCACATGAATTCAACCGTATCCTCCATGTTTGTGGCCCTTCCTTGTTCAATCTGGACTTCAGAAATCCTTCTTCTATGGTTTCCCACTTTATTGGATAAATTTGAAACCCCTTATCATGAAAGATATCTCCTGAGCAGACTCCTTGTCTATATCTCCTACATCAACTTCTGCCCCACCTCTTCTTTACCTTCAGTGGCCCACAGACGGAATCTGTATCTCAGAGGTTCTCAGCTATGATCCAATTCATCCTCATCCATATAGTCCATCCAAGGAATAGGTGGCTATAAATAAAATTCTGAAGTTTGTGAATATTTTTCCTTAATTAGTTAAAGTAGGAGTAGCTTCAGAACTGTCTCTATAAATTGCACTCTCCCTTACCCATATCCCAATATACTGTGCTTTCTTGAGCAGGAAGGAATGGAGTGGTTTGTGAAATTTGTCATACATGTGAAAGTCATCTTCCAAGGGGATAAGGAAGGAAAAATGTAGAGAGCCTCTGATGTAGAGTATGTAATGAAATACTCAGTTTCATCTACAGCAATTGCCAAATTTAATTAGTTACTTACCTATTACTTCTACTGTGAGTGCCTCAAGAGTATAAACTTACATCTTTTACCACTGCACCTGGAACTTGAAAATGCCTAATAAAAACAAATTTCTTCTGCTTTTTTGGCCTCCTCTGCTGGTTCCTCTTTCATCTACATTCAGCCTACATACCAGACATTAGGCTCTGAACTGGGCCATCTTGGCTGTCACCCTACATTCTTACAAACTATTTCAATGGCTTTGAACACCAACTATGTCAATGACTCCCCCCTTTAAAAAACTTATTCTACTCTCTTATAGATATAATCAATTGCATATTCAGACATCTGCATATAACTATCTCACAAATACCTCAATACATCTTCAAAATTAAGTTATTTGTCTTAATTCTCAAGTCCCAGTAAAATGACACTACCATCTTGCTCAAGAAAGACAACTGAAAATCATAATTCTCTCCTCCTTCTTCCTCACTTTGCCTCCACATCCAATTTTTAATCAGGTCCTGTCAAAGTATATGACTTCAAAATATATCATCATCCATCTATATCTGTCTCTCCACCTCCATGATTCCATCTCCATATCCACTTCATTTGGTTTAAACCACTATCATCTCTCACCCAAGGTTATTGCAAATAGCACCTAATGGGCTCTCAGTTTCCATTGCCTTCTGATCAATTCCACATGTACCACAGTTTGGGCCTCTGTAATGGTTTGGATCTAAAATGTCCCCCAGGACCTTATGGAGAGTAGGCAGTATGCTGGAGGCAAGGCTTCGTTGCTGAGGAGGAGTCCTGGGGATGTGGCTTTGGGAATTATATATGGTCCCTCCTCCCCTTGCTCTCTCTTTCTCTTGTCTCTGGCTTCCTTAATGTGAGAGCAAAGCCTTACTTTTTCTCCCTCTCTCTGTTTCCCACCACCATGCCCTGGGCTCCACAGATCTGGCCTAACATGGACTGAACCTCTGAAGTCTCCAGAACTGTGAGCAAATAAATCTTCCTTCCTCTAAGTAATAGTGGTCAGTTGTTTTGGACTACCGCAGTGAGAATGCTTACTGAAAGAGCCATATTTCTATTCGTTTCAAAACCCTTCAAAATCCTAGGGTTAAGGTAAAATTCCCTGAGATGGCCCTGCAGGAGGTCAGTCTTATCCACTCACATATCTGTGATGTACAGCCTTTTTATTTCTCTATATCTCATATGTATCAACTTCCATCCTGCCCAAGGGCCTTCCACATGTGATGTTCTTAGTCTAGAATTCACTCTCAGTCCCTGTCCACATTCTTGACAACTCCTACTCAATCTACGTGCCTCAACTAAAATGTCCCTTGCTCAAAGTGCAATTCCCTGCCACCTTTCAAATAGAATTAAGTAATTTAATGCTACTGTTGAATTATCCTTTTGTGTCTTTTATTTTCCTTCATAGTACTTATCACAATTAGTCTCAATGTTTATGTTTATTTTGGTATCTTTCTCCTCTACTAGATTGTAAGCTCCATAATTGTACGAACATAGCTCAGGGCTTGCATATAATAGGTGCTATAATAAATGCTTGTTAAAAGAACAGATAAACAAGTGAATATTAAATGATTGTTTGAGAATAAAAGAGAAAAGGTCTTGGACATTTAAAGACTTCAATGATTAAACTTGTAGTTTAAATGTAATCATTAAATGAGTGATGCTCAACTCATGAATTTGGCAATAGTAACCACGGCTCACATTTACTAAGTAATGAGAACAGGTTTAAAGCACTTTGTAAGTACAGTCACACACAAAAGGCTATGAACTTACAGATGAGAAAGCTAAGAAATAGAAATTTTAACTAACATACCCAAAAGTCACAAAGCTGGGAAGAGGAGAAACTAGGATTCCAAGGCAGTCTGGCTCCAGAGCCTTCATGCTTTAGCACTATTTAATTCAGAACTTCCCAACTGGTGAGCCATGAATGAATTACAGATGTGCTACCGGAAATTGATTCGTTTGGCCCTGAGGCAGCCAGGATGGTGGCCTCAGGCTGTGAGGCTTCTCAGGGGGTGGCAGATGGGGTTTGATGGTGTGCTCCCCTACCCACAGGAAGAAGTGGGGATCCATGACTTGTGCCTGCTGCTCTGCCATGGATGTACTGGGTACCCTAAACTTGGGAGTTTAACTTAGCTGCACCTGCAGAGCAAGTCACTGTGCATTGTGGGCAAAGTACCCCTGAAATTACTAGAGAAGTTTGTGTCTCAGGCACTCTAGGCACAGAGAGAGGGCCAAGGTGGTGATGGTTGTGGGCAGGTCGGTAGAGGGTGTAAGGCAGGAAACTGTCTTCAGATAATCGAGTACAGAGGTCAGGTTGTGGCAGACGTGTCCTTCCAGACTTAGCTCCACTAGTTACAAGGCAACTGCCCAAATCTGCATGTGGATTCTGTTAATGTGAGTTCCATCATTACCTTGAAATGCTTCATTTAAGACTGTTTGATTGCTTTGAAAATCCCTTCTCATTTCCACCTTTGTCAATGAAAGAAAATGAAGAGCTTTTAGATACATCAATATAATTTCAACTTTTGTAAATTTTGAATGATAGTAAAATAAAACATTTAAAACGTTTTATTACCTGTCTGTGTGAACAAAGTTTCTCTTTGATGGTGTCTATATAAAGACTTTAAAGAGATGAGTATTAAAATCTCTTAATTGGAAACTCTTTGTAGCCATTTGAAGTATAAAATATGTTATATTTGTGGAAGCAGGCTCAAGTTCTTCACCAGAAATGTTGAAAAGATAGTGCGTAGAATTTCCATATAAATGTTATATTAGTATCTTCAGTACTTTTCTTTTGTCATAATTATATAATATAAAAATTCTATTTCCTGCCATGTACTGTATAGATGCCCCCAATCCTATCCAGCTTACTCCAGCGATCACCTTCTGTGTGTACTACAATGAGAACAAGGCTGAGAAGTGCCTCTCTGCATGATACTCTATTTGAAGAGTGTTCGTTTTTTGATGCGCTTGTGTATTACAGAGATGTGGCCCCATTCAACCACACCAGGTAACTTGCAGTTACTTCTGAACACAGCATACTCTCTTTTGCAGTTTTCTCTGTGTAAAAGCTAAGAGTGGAGGCTCTAGAGCTGGGATGCCTGACTGGAATTGCAGTGTCCCCACTTATTAGCTGAATGACACTGAGCAGGCAGCCTAACCTTTCTCCTTTGCCATATCAAAAGAGATCATGATAGTAACTTGTTAATAACTGAAGCAATATGTATAAACATCCAAAAATGATGCCTGGCATATAGTAAGCACCTAAAAATGACAGCTATTATAGTTGCTTCTCCCTCTTTCTTCTCTCTTTGCCTCTCCTCCTCTTTTTTTTTCCCCAGCTTGTGTGTCATTTGCTCCAACTGTTCTTCCTTCCCTACTCACCATTGGTTAGACTAGAGACTCTCTTGGAAGCACACACAGCCTGGTGTCATCGTTGTCAAGAGTACTTACCTCAGTGAACAGTCATTTTCATTATCTTTCTATTGTCCATGGCTCCCCATTACAGCAAGCTCCTTGAGAACAGAAATTGTTTCATCACCTTGTAAAATCTCAGCTCCTGCCATGGTGCCTGTTGCTCTCCATCTTGTCAATGAACAGTGCCTAAATGAAGGAGCCTCATCCTGTCCCATTTCTGTAACAATGACTTAGGAGAGCAGGAAGAAGTTGTGCGACTTTTCTGACACAGATTCAGAAGTCTGATTACAGAGCTAAGTATTCGTGACATTTTCACTCACCCTCCCTTGTCCCAACTCCCCAGTGGCCTTTCTTTCTTTCTTTCTTTCTTTTTTTCTTTCTTTCTTTCTTTTTTTTTTTCCTTCTTTTGCAGTACTAGGGATTGAACCCAGGGGCATTCTACCTCTGGGCTAAGCCCCCAGTCCTATTTTTTTCTATTCTTTATTTTGAAACAGGGTCTCACTAAGTTGCGGAGGGCCTCATTAAGTAACTGAAGCTGGCCACGAACCCACCATTGGCATTTATGTCATAGAAAATGGCATCCCCTTTTCCCATACCAATTCACCCAACTGTTCCTTTGCGACTTCACATCCATTCAGAGTTGTGGGTGGGTCCAAGGAAGGCTGGCGACACAAGCTAGGCTGTGTGTCGGAGGGAGTTTCTCAACACTCTGGTCATGTGTGGAATGCTCATCATGAATGAGATGGCTCTGGCTGCTCAGAGGTCAGTGGGCTTCCTGGCTCTGATCCAATCAGCAAACTGAATCCCACCTGCTTTGGAGCAATATGAGCTTGTTAAAGTATTCTCATTCTTTTCTCAACTAATCACCCAAGTCGACATAGCTGGTATTTCCTACATTCGGACTGCTGAAGATGTCGGTTTATCGTTTGTCGTTTGTAGCCATTGCTTTTCTTGTTTCTTCTAAGAAACAAAAATAACAAAGAGAAAGTAGTGGTCCACATTACAGAGAATACTGAGTTTTCAAACATTACAATAGGAGTCTTGGTTAAGCCTTTACAAACTTCAATGCCCACAGGAGATAACTTGGGAAAGAACAAAAATAGGGAAAAAGAAAACTTTTTAAAAGTAAGAAATTTATTACATGCAAGGATATACTGGTATGGGGTTCAGAAGGAGAAAAAGCAGAGAAGAGAACTGACGTTTTTTAAACATGATTTTCATTGGGTCTCCACTGAGTCTCTATGCATGTTACCTCAGTCCTCACAACCACCCAATCACATAGATAATTTTGCCACATTTACAGATGGAAAAACTACAAAATGTAAGGAATCATAATCTCAAGGCATGAACAAATTTTGAAACCAGATCTTTCTAATTTGAACTTCTCCCCATTTTCTTTCCATTAAGAAGGGGTAAAAAAGCTCACAGGACAAATTAAGCCCTCCACCTGTTTTTGTACAGTTATAAGCTGTAAGGAATGGTTTTTATATTTTTAAATGGTTGGGAAAAATCATATAAGGAATAAAATTTAAATTCAAATAGCAGTCTCCATAAACTGAGATTTATGGAATGCAGCCCCACTGGCTGGTTTGCAGTACAATGGCAGAGTTGAGTTTTTCATGTACAGAGAGACCTAAGGCCTGAAAAGTCTAAAATATTTACTACAGGTTGAGCTTCCCTAATCTGAAAATCTGAAATCTAATATGCTCCAAAATCAAAAGCTTTTGAGCACTGATGTGATGTCACAAAAGGAATATTCGACACCATAAAACTTTGTTTCAGCCGGGCGTGGTGGCACATGCTTGTAATCCCAGCATTGGGGAGGCTGAGACCAGAGGATCCGGGTTCGTGGCCAGCCTCAGCTCCCTAGTGAGGCACTCCGCAACTTACTGAGACTCGGTTTCAAAATAAAGAATAAAAAATAGGGCTGGGGGTATAGCTCGGAGGTAGAATGCCCCTGAGTTCAATCCCCAGTACCACAAAACTAAAAAAAAAAAAAAAACAACTTTGTTTCATGCACAAAATTACTAAAAATATTGTATAAAATTACCTTCAGGCTGTGTATGAAACATAAATGAATTTCATTTTTAGGTTTGGGCCCTATCCCTAAGATATCTCATTAGATATATGCAAGTATTCCCAATATGAAAAAATTCAAAATCTAAAACACTTCTGGTCCTAAGCATTGCAGACCAGAGATAATCTATGACTGGTCTTTACAGAAGAAATTTGTCAAAAGTTTATACTAAGGCAATGATTTTGCTTACGGGAGTTTATTGAGAAGGAGGAAAAAGGAAGCATTTTGTCTCTTAAATTCTAAGAAGTAAGAGAGTCATTAAATGACACCAAATTAATATCTTATTATAATGTCTATTAATCTTTGGTTACATGGATGATGAGATAACTTTTCCATCTCCTCTGTGCATATTTTTACCCTTTTCTCCTCAGTATTGACCTATATCATTTGCAGTATATTATGAAGGAAGAACTTAGCAGAGGGGAAGGATGGAGTCAGCCCTTTTTTGGCTCTGCTTCTAACTACATTAAGCAAATCACTTAATCTTCTTTGATTTAAATTTCCTTATCTCCAAATTGTGGGCTGGACAAGATAATCCCTATGGTCCCTTACAGTAATAAAATTATAGGCCTATTCAACTTATAATTTTAAAATGTTAAGTGATCACTGAGGTTTATAGCAGTTATGGTTTTGCATTTATGGTAGATCAGTGGCCATATCTATGATTTATTTTACTCCAAATCCTCAGTCAGTCTCTCTACTCCCAATTATGGCACTATCCCTATAGGAAAATATCAGAGACTTTATGATGATTTGCTTCTTAGGAAGATTTCCAGGGATGCATTCAGGGAAAACTATATAAACTTTTACAGTTCTCTAGTTTATCACCAATTGGAGAGTTGGGGATCTTTAGGAAAAGACTAAAAAGTATGTTGGTATGAGTTTTAAAAGGCATTTATAATTTTTTTTAGTTAAGTAATGTACTTCAAGTAATAATAAAAAATATCGAATCCCTTTTCCAGAGTGTTCCACCCATTGATTCACAGATCCAGCCACTGAAGCATTCAGTGTTTCTTAGTGGTACATATTTCTATCAGAACTCCTGGTCTGTTCTAATTGGCAAGTCCCAAAGGAAAAAGGCTGGAAAGTAGACTTGTAATTCCACCTGGGGCAAGTTCATTTCATTCTGCATTGCCACTGGACGTGACTGAAATAGTCTGCAAAGAGAAACTCTTCATCAGAGAAGCAAGCCAGAGCCAGGACTCTTGATGAGAAGATGCGATGCTGACTTTCCCTGGGGAAGAAGCCATGATGTAGAAAGTTGGAAGTGTTCTGTAGCCCCTGTCCGAAACAGTGGTAAACATTTCTAATTCCTTGCCAGTAATGTGGAATTCATGTCAACCAACCACACAATTAAGTACTGGATCACGTGCCACATACTTACTACAAAGAAGTAGAATAGGAGGCTGCCCTGCTTTCCTGGAACCTGTGATCCTCCTGTCTCAGCTTCCCAAAGTACTGGGACTACAGATCTATAATACCATGTCTGGCTTAGAGTATCTTTAAAATGAAGGGGAAATAGACAAGTTGAGTGTCTGTGTGTCAGACATGGAATAAGTATTACCTTATTCCATCTTCTCAGTTATTTTATAAAATAGATCTTACATTCTATTTTGCCTCTAAGGAAAATGCAGACCAGAGGAATTGAGTAGCTTGCTCAAAAATATATGGCCAAGCCAGGTGTGGTGGCACACACTTGGAATACCAGTACTTTGGAGGCTGAGAAATTCATAGCCAGCCTCAGCAACCTCATGAGGCCCTCCCTAACTTAGCAAGAACCTGTTTCCAAATAAAAATCAAATAAAATAGTGCTGAGGGTGTATCTCAGAGGTAGAATGCCTCTGGTTTCAATCCCCAGTAAAACACACACACACACACACACACACACACACACACACACACACACACACACATCTCCAAGAAGGAACAGAACTTAAACTGACTAGCCCTATTTTATTTTTATTTGGAAACAGGGTCTCATGGGTTGATGAGAGTCTCACTGCTTGCTGAGACTGTCCCTGAATCCGTGATCTTCCTCTCAGCCTCCCAAGTACTGGGATTACAAGCGTGCTCTACTATGCCTGGCTAACGGGGTTCCTTGAACCCAGACTTTCTTACCAACACCAAGCTGAAGTGTGTGTGTGTGTGTGTGTGTGTGTGTGTGACTGGAGATTGAGCCCAAGGATATTCTACCTCTGAGCTATACTCCCAGTCCTATTTTATTTTTTATTTGGAAACAAGTTCTCACTAAATTGCTGAAGCTGACAGCAGACCTGTGATCTTCCTGTCTCAGCCTCCTAAGTACTGGGATTACAGGTGTGCATTCAAGCTGAATCTTAAGGGTAAAGGAGCTTCTGTCCTGACTTGACAGCAAGTGGATGAGCTAAATACTTTCCTCCTATCTCCAGAGCTTCTAGAACTGGGATAAGAATAGGAAAACACTGTCCATCATAAACCAGCAAAGCCTTTTGTGAAGGTTCCCGGAAAGCAATCTGTGGCTGGATTTATGATTCTGGGAGGTGAGTCATTTCCCTTGGGAAATGTGGATCTTTATACCCATTCCTGGGGTACAGCATGCTATAGTTGACAATACTAAAAAACAAACAAACAAAAAAACCCCAAACTCTATAAACCCTAAAACCTTGTCCTTAATAGAAGCACTATTATAATAAAAGGTGCCTTGTATGAGTTGAACACCTTCATTTGGGCTTGGGAAATATGCAGGAATTTAATTACTGCTCAAACCTCTCTTATTTGGGCAAGCTTGGATGGACTCTTCATGGCTGGGCTCCTTTTCTGGGAGACTTTAACCTTGATGGTTATCTACTCGGCAGGCACCTTCCCAATCAACACTCTGATTATTTAACATTTTGAAAGAGAAAGGCGTTTTATTCTGACTTTCTGATGCAGTCTTCTGATAAGACCAGAATCTGGATAATCCAGGCTAACTAACCACTTTTGGCCTTAATTGCCTGGCCCATATAAAGATGATTTACTCAATTCTCCACTTCATTTTTCATGTGTAAATGAAGTCTGACTGTAGCTGCTCAGGCACTATTAATTCAAGTTAACAAGCAATGAAGATTGCAAAAAAAAATTGTATTTCAGTCTCAACTTTGATTTTACTTACAGTTTTCAGGCCTCTGTGCTCATTGGTGTGGTTCTCTTTGAAATTTTCTCTCCATATAGATATCACATGCAATCTTGTATAGTGAGGCTCTAAATCACTTCGAATATTGGCAGGCTTTAAGTAGTTAACAGAATGAATATTTTTATTTGGTACTTGGAATTGGTAAATACGTGGAGCATAGGTTTCTCTGGATGGCATCTTGGGAACTGAAGCAACAAGCAGAATTGATTCTTTCAGAGAGTATTTGAAATTTCAAGGAAGGGAAAATAAATGTAACCTGTGTTTCTTCATTTATGCAGGAGTAAAATTAGGAACCAAGTATATACTGACACTTCACTATGACAATACACAGATTCTAAACAAGAATCTTGACACCCTTTTCAGCATTATCTACTTTCATGTATCAGGTGGAATAAGCAAAAGTGGTGTTGACCTTCTGTCCCTATAATCTGACCACCTTCATCTACCTCTGAATCTTCACCGGGCTTCCTTGGCCTGGACCTTTCTTTCCACCCTCTCCTTCACCCTAGGCTCACATCCTCAGTTCTTTCTGCCTATTGTAGAAAGGATATAGACCCAGAATACTTTGGGTTTCATATCAACTGTCAACTAGCTATAAAAGTGAGTATTAGAAGCCAGGCATGGTGAGGCACACCTGTAATTCCAGGACTTGAGAGGCTGAGACAGGAGGATCACAGATTTAAGACTAGCCTTAGCAACTTAGCCAGACTCTCAGCAATCTAGCAAGACTCTGTTTCAAAACAAAAACTGAAATAAAATAAGAATAGCTCAGAGGTAAAATGCCTCTGGGTTCCATAGCCAGTACCAACAATCAAATAAATAAACAAACAACAAAAAAAAAACATGTACCACAAACTTCCATGGAAGTAGAATATGAAGCAGAAACCTACTGGTGAGCTGTACAGAAGTATTTTATTTTTTATTCTCTATCTTAACTTTATTTTACATTTGTTTATACTGGAGGTTGAATCCAGAGGCTTTATACCTCCAAGCTACACTCTTACCCCTATTTTATTTTTTATTTTGAAACAGGGTCTCACTAAATTGCAGAAGGTCTCATTAAAGTGCTGAGGCTGGCCTCAAACCTGCAATCCTCCTGTTTCAGCCTCCCAAGTACTGGGATTAGAGGCATATGCCAAGGCACCTGTCTTGCTTTCTTCTTTTTTATAAATATGGGTTTTTTTGCTGTTGTTGTTGTTCACGTTGAGATCTCACGATGTTTACAAGAGGGCAAGAATTTAAGTTTTTTGTAAGTATAATGACAACACAGTGTTTTATGGTCATAAACACTAAGAACAATCAACACAGAGCCTGGACATCACATCAGTTAGTCCACATCAGTCCTAGCAGAGCATGGTTACAAAGTTAAACCACCTCGAACCCCATACAGTTGGGCGCGTGAGAAAGGATATCACAGACCATTCCATCTACCACAGGTCCTGGGCCCTCATCTCTGTCATCGATTACTCTGCCCTTTTCTTTTATAGTGCTCGTCACAATGCATGCATGCACACACGTGTGGGTGTGCAAGTGTGTGTGAATGTTTGTCTTCCCTCGTTAGACTGTAAGCTCTGGGAGGGCAGGGAATGTGACCAATTGTTCACCACCATATGCCCAGTAGCATGTGCAGCCTGTCACACATATCCTGTCATCAAGGTCACACAGGTCATGTGCTCAAGGTCACACATCCTGTCCTCGGTGTCCACTTGTTGAATGAATATATGCTTGAATGGAGAATCAATCTAAGGTCCCTCTGGTTGTTGGCAATCAGAACTAGGAAGAAAACCCCAACTCTTCACAGAGCTTTAGCTGTGCGCTGTCATCCTGCGAGCCATGCTTGCTGATGGGTTGGTGTAAAGGAAAACCTAGAGTGACTAAGGGCCAGGTCGTCTCCATCTTTGCTTTTTTGTGAATGATGTATCAGCAAATAGCTTCTAAAATAATATCGGGCATGAAGAGTAGCAAGTTACCCAGAAATGGCCAGTTTTTCATTTGGGGGGGAGAAATTTTGCCTCCAAGAACTCTGAATAATGGACTCTCAAAATAGTTTTATGATACTGTATATTTCAGTAGAAAAGCCACTCAAAATGAGTCACCTCTCATGGATGAGGTACAAGGTGTCTTCCTTACTGAGTATGAAAAAACTGCAAATGGCTATGTGGGGCTCAGTTGGCATTAAAAAGTAGGAAGAAGAGGAAAGTTGCTTTTCTTGGCATTTACTAATCCAAACAGGCTTATCTCTTCCTATATACCATCTCTCCTTTTCACAATCATTCTGTGAGATGGATATCATTATTTCCAACTTGGCAAAACTATAAAACTAGGTAATGATGGAGAAAGGTGTAAATCTAGGTCTGTTCTGTCTTATATGTACCTCTGATTAATATTAAAATCCCAAAGAAAAGCCAGGCACAGTGGCACACGCCTATAATCCCAGTACTTTGGAGGCTGAGACAGGAAGATCACAGGTTCAAGACCAGTCTCAGTAATTTAGCAAGGCCCCCTCAGCAACTTAGCAAGACCTTGTTCCCAAGTAAAAATTAAAAAAGAACTTGGAGTGTAGTAGCTTGGAGGTAGAATACCCGAGTTCAATCCCCAGTACTGCAAAAAAAAAAAATTAAAAATAAAAAAAGAAATTAGACTATCATTTGTCATTATCATAAAAAATAGAATCTCTATCATTCACCCTTTTTCTATATAACTTGTGCCTCCTTCCTCAGCCATGCTGGACCATAAAAGAAATTCTCCAAAAGCACAGGTATAAAAACAATCAGTGGCAGCTGGGTAAGATGGCACATACCTGTAATCCCAATACCTGGGAGGTTGAGACCGGAGGATCACAGGTTCCAGGCTAGCCTCAACAACGTAGGGAGACCTGTTTCAAAATAAAAATGAAAAGGGCTGGGAGTGTAACTTAAAGATAGAATGCCCCTGGGCTCAATTCTCAGTACCAACTTCTTCCTGCTCCCCTCCTCCCACCAAAATAAATCAGTGGCTCTGAGCTCTGCTGTTGTAACTGTGAACTCCTTGGCCTTTCCCTTCTCCTGCCAGGCTTCTCTGGGGCCCCTTTCTCTTTAGTAGTCATTAAGGTTCTCTAATGGCCACTGTAAAACTGCTTTCTCCACCAGTCCTGCTGGCCCTTGCTGGCTTTGCTGTTGCTTTGGAGGTAAGACACATTGTTTTTCTTGTCATCATTCATGTTAACTTCTCACTCTGATCCTGAGCCCCTCCTCAGGATCCTGCAGCTCTGGAGGTAGTTTTTTTCTACAAGTACTATAGTTCCCAAGCACATGACCACTGCTTCTTGTCTTGCCTCAAAATATTCCAACTCTTCATTATATTACCAGATGAGTGACCTGTCTTGTCTTTTCTGTCCCTCTCTCCCTTCCTTCCTTTTTTCTTTTGTACTAGGTATTGAACTCTAGGGGCATTCTACTTCCAGGCCATACCCCTAGCCTTTTTTATTTATTTTTTAATTTTGAAATAGAGTATCACTAAGTTGATGAGAGCCTCACTAAGTTGATGAGGCTGGTCTCTTCAGCCTGAGATCCTCTTGTATCAGCCTCTGAAATACTGGGATTGCAGGCTTGAGCTGTCTATTTCTTATGTAACAAAATAGAAGCAATTTTATTCACTCAAATTCCTCATTGGAATTCCTCATGCTTGTTTGGAAAAAGTACACTGACATGCAGCTGGGTGTGTGTGAGAGGAGGTGAGAAGGAGTGAGACCCAAAAGACAGATGCCCTTGTGCAAGGTGTTGTGAACCACCTTCTCAGGAAGATAGACCCTGCTAACGAGGGCACTGTGGCTGCATACTGGAGACTCCGAATACGTAGTTTGGTGGGTCAGAAGTGCATTGCTCTGCCCAAGAGAAGAAAAATCACTGGGGCTGGCACTGAGTAGAAGGCAGAGCGAATAGAAATCCCCTGTGGAGGCATGGCTGGTGAAGGACCAAAAGCAGAAAATCTAGTGGGAAATGTTGGAACTGTTGGCTGTGATGTGTTTGGTATCATATCCCTTGCCTTGTTGCCTCATTTTGAAAAGATTCCGTAAAACCTGTTTGTGTGAATGGATTATTTAGGGCAAAGACAACCAACTCAAAAGTTTCCAGGCGGGAGGCAGGTTACGTAAATAAGTAAAGCTGTAGCCAGTCATGAAGCATGCCTCAGTATTTGTGAGGCTGAGACATGAGGATTATAGGTTCAAGGCCAGCCTCAGCAACTTAGCAAGATCCTTCAGCAACTTAATGAGACTGTGTTTCAAAATTAAATGATAATAATAATAATAATAATGATTAAAATAGGCACTGGATATGTGGCTTGGAGGTAGGATGCCTCTGGTGGAGTCAACCTCCAGTACCAAATGAGAGAGAGAGAGAGAGAGAGAGAGAGAGAGAGAGAGAGAGAGACTGGCTGCATGTGGAAGGCAGTGGGGAGTGGCACAGACTGTGGCCAAGTAAAGAGTCTATGATCATTCTGGCAACACATGAATCGATGACATGGCACGCAGGAACAGACAACATTTGTCCCACAGGCCACTCTTTGCCCCAGCTTTAGGGAAATTCAGAGCGATGCCAGGAGTGGCTGCCAGGTGGCCGTGAGATGATTACAAGCAGACACTGGGCTAGAAGATGGGAGCGTCATGTGACTCCAACATGGCACATGATAAGATCTCGGGAAAGGAAAGCGAGGCCTCAGGACACATCCTGAGCCAGGCATAGTGGCACATGCCTATAATTCCAGTACTTGGGAGGCTGATACAGGAGAATCACAGGTTCGAAGATAGCCTCAGCAATTTAGTGAGACCCTCAGGAATTTTGTGAAAGCCTGTCTTAAAATAAAAAAGGTTGAGGGTGTAGCCTGGAGGTAGAACCCCTCTGGGTTCAATCCCTAGTACCAAAACAAAACCAAATTCTGGTCACTAAACTGCTTTGTTTGAGACACAGAGAGAAAGTTATTCTATGTTTTGAAAGAGACGGATGGAGAAAACCATCCTTGGGCTGCCCAAATCATGAGTAAAATCTGCCAAGCTCACCCCTGTCCAGCGTCAGCAGGCTTCCTGTGGAGCAGGCCAGGGTTTCGGTGTGGGCTAAGGGTCAATGTCACGCAGCACCTACAGAGGCTCTGAACTTTGCAGAAATCCAAAGAGAGGGTTTTAGATCTTCCCAACTTGTGGGATTGGCTGAGGGCCAAGCCAATTACAGCTACATCTCCAAGGTGAAGAGGGACACAGCGGACATCTGGGTTCCATTTATAATCCCAGTGTTCCAGGAAGATGGAAGGACTAGTTACGCGGGTGCTGAGTGAGACACCCTCAGAAGGGCCTCTGTGTGATGCACTTGAAAGCAGTTTCCTCTCTGGCAGCTGGCCAATTGCACTGGGAAGCTCAGGCCAACCACTCTGCTCTACCTGGAGCAGTGCTTCCTTCCCTGGGGTGTTCCAGAGGGGTTCCTGCGGCCGGGATCTGCCTGTGTTCCCCAGGGCTCTCCCTGCGCGCGTGCGCACACACACACACACACACACACACACACACACACACACACACACACACAGAGGCTGGCAGAAGCTCCACAATCAGGAAAGGAGAGTGGGCAGCAGGGAACGGCTGCCCTGGGGAGGAATGGACCATCATACCCTAGGGGTAGGAGAACACCTAGACAACCAGGACATGAGGCAGGCCAGAGGATCAAAGTCATGTCTTGTCCAATGTGGATGGAGTTCTCCTAGATACCTTCATGTGCAGATACATCTGTATTCACTAAGGTAGGTGCTAAGATCAGGCACTGACACCCTGGGTGTCCTGGGGCATGGTCCTTCAACATTTGTCTTGGGAATTACATTAGTTCTACCTCTACGTGCAACCTGAATTATTAGTAGCCAGACATGGAGAACAGACACCTTCCCCTCCTCTCTTCCTGTCATCTAGCACATCTTGTGCTCCTGTGGGTACAGGAGGAGGGTCAGAGTGGGAGAGAGAGCAAAGATGGTACAGACAGAGAAGAAAGAAGTGAGGAGGAAAAAGAGAGAAGGGGGTGGGGAGAGAGAACGAATAAGCAAGGGAACGTGGGAGAGCTCAAGCACCTGTGATTAAGTATAACTCCAAGGAGCAAGAGAATCCTTCTTTCCACACACATGTGGGATGTGCTGAGACTCCAGTGCACTGAGAATCCCTGAGGATGGAGGGGGCTAAAGACATCACCTCCCAGTGGGCAGCTTCCAGATGGAGCACCGGAAGCAAAGCTGACAGTTCTGCATCACGGAAGGGAACCAGACCAAAAAGAGGGAGAACATGGTGGACTTTATAGAGGACACAGATTGAGCTTTATAGACATGTGTTATGGAGGACAAGTGTTATTTATTTACCTGTGTGCTGCTAAGGATTCCTGGAGAAGAGGAATATCCAGTCCTCTTGGGAAAAGCAATTATCCTCTGGGAATGCAGACTGTGAGATTGGTTATGTAAAATCCAGCTGCTTCTGGTCACCCTCCTTAGTCATTTAAAGTTTGTATGAAGTGGAAATAAAGATGGAAACAGAACCCAGCAGACATTGTTTGAGTCCCTGGATCCTGCCTTGCCTGAAGCCTACCTACACACTTCCAGAATGTCTAGTCAGTAGAACATCCATCCCTGATCCTTTAAGCACAACATAAGTTAATTTGAATTAGAATTTTATCACTTGCAATTGGGAGTTCATCAGTGCACATGGAACATCCTCCTGAATTTTCCCAATAATCAGTTGGGGATGACTGTGCCAGAAGATGGAAGAGCTGCAAAGGTGATAGGGCAAGAAGAGTATTTATGCCGGGCGTGGTGGCACACGAGCTTGTAATCCCAGCATTTGGGAGGCTGAGACCAGAGGATCCGGGTTTGAGGCCAGTCTCAGCTACCTAGTGAAGCACTCCGCAACTTAGTGAGACCCAGTTTCAAAATAAAGAATAAAAAATAGGGCTGGGAGTATTGCTCGGAGGTAAAAAAAAAAAAAAAAAAAAAAAGAAGAGTATTTATGACCACGCAGATGTCAGGGGGGAAAATGCAGAGGAACACATAAAGTTTGTTTTCAGGCTCATCATTTGTCCTCTCTGCTGCAGATCGTTCATTTTACTCTCATTGTCTCTTTTAGTTTATTTTCCATTGCTATAACAAAATACCCTAGGATAAATAATTTATAAAGCAAAGAGGTTTGTTTAGCTCCCAGTTTTAGAAGCTGAAAGTCCAAGATCTGGAGGCCTCTTCAATTTGGCTTCTGGTAAGGGCCTCATACAGATGGCATCATGGTGGGAGCACATGTGAGAGAAATCACATGGTGAGACAGGAAAACAGAAATTGGGTAGGGTCAGGCTTGCTCTTTTATTACAGTTGGCTTTCTCAAGAACAAAAGGGATTCCAAGAGAATTACCTTAATCTCTTTCTAGGGCAGCATGTCAATGACTTAACCATCTTCTACTAGGCCTCATCTCTTAATGGTTCTGCCACCTCAACACTACCAGACTGAGGACCAAGTCTCCAACACAGGAACCTTTGGAGGACAGTGTTGTTGGGAGTCAAACTGTGTCACCCTCCCCCAGTTAATGTTGAAGTTCTAATCCCAGGAAACTTGGAATATAATCTTGCTTGGAAACAGGGCTGCAGATGTAACTAGTTAAGATAAAGTCATGCTGGAATAGGGTGAGCCTCTAATCCAATATGACTTTTGCCCTTATAAGAAGAGGAGAGAGAGAGACAAAAAGAGAGGGCTCTGCGAAGGCCCAGACAGACTAGAGTCGAAGGACTGAGGATCGGCAGCCATCGCCAGAAACGAGTAGGGCGCGAGGAAGGATTTCTTCCGATGGGTTTCAGAGGGAGCATGGCCTTGCATGGCCTTTGGGACTTTTAGCCCCCAGAAATGTAAGAAAATACGTTTCTGTTGTTTACATCACTCAGTTTACGGTACTTTGTTAGGGTAGCCCTAGGAAACTTATGAGAGTATCTTCAAGTCTCCTACTTCATTGTTGGGGAAAAAAAATTCTGTCTTAAAAGCTTAATTATTCTGAGGACTTACTATATTAAAATTTCTGAAGACATTTGCATTTGAAAAGAGAACCGGTGAGAGAAGGCAATAAGTGAATCGTAACGGTGGAATTTCAGATGGGAGGGTGGAATCTCAGGGTTTGCAAGTCAGTGAGTGCCTGTTTATCATTATAACAGAAGTTGCAGGGGGTCTTTGAGATGTCTCTAGCATAGCCTGAAAGGTGGTGGGCAAAGAGAGAAAGGCTTAGGGGCTGGATTCTAAGACGTGTCCAACTTTAACCCCAGTAACCCCTCGCTTTTTTTTATTTTGGGATTTTTAAAAATAGGCTTTACTTGAAAAAGTTCTGAAGTTAAACGCAGATTGAAAACCACTGCATAATGGCATTATTTAACTCACATTAAGGCAAAATGTGTTTTTTTTTTTCCTTTCCTCCATTATTTCTGGGGGGAAAAATGTGTTACTTACATTATGTTTACCACTAAAGCAGAATTGTGCATTTCCACCAAGAATCTTAGGTGAGCAAATTGGAATACATATGGGACATAGTATTATACCTCCTCCTTTGTTTTTAGCTATTCTGATGGGCTTAAAGGGAAAGATTAACTGCCTTTTCTTTGTTCTAGTCTTTTAAGAACTGAAAATCAAGATCTTTGTGACTCAAAATGTGCTAGAAGACCATTTGAAGTAAAAGTCAAAATATCTAGTTTATTCTACTTGTTGATTTATTGGTTGTCTTCTTTATTTGTTTTTTTGTTTTGTTTTGTTTTTTGGCCATTGGGTGGAACAGAGAAGGCTATCAAGATGTATTATTTGCATTCATGTGATTGAGGCAGAAGCAGTTGTGAATAAAAAAAATGATGCCAAAGGAGTGTGTAGGGGAAATAGCTTGCAGGTCTCTGCAACTGCAAAAGTAAAATAGTTCTTACACACTTGTGTCCTTTTATACTTTTACAGGTATGATCTCATTGGAAATCCATAGCTATCCTGGGACCTGTGTGGCTTGGCATTCCTGACACTAACCCACCAGTGGGCTCAGAAACTAAGGAGCCTCAGAGTGTCCTCCCAGGACTGAGGCCAGTTAGTGAGGGAGGAGTTGGGGGTCTCCCCTCCCTGTCTTCTGAGAATTCTGCTCTCTATGATAAATGAGTGTTTTTTTTTTTTTTTTCTTTTCTTTTAAAGAGTGGGGAGGTAGAGAGAAGTCTTAAAACAAATGGCTAACAAGTGGCTTCAGCCCTCCTTCATTTTCAGTACTTCTACCCTAAGAGCTTAAGCCAGTCTACTTTTGTCGTGTCCCTGTGATAAGCAACAAGTCCCAGGAAACAAATAGTGAATGCCACCCTCGATTCCCTTAAAATTTCTCCAGTTAAGCATTTGAATCTCAAAATGCTCTTCAAATCATAATAGCTAATCATTCACCCACCCACTCTCTGCTTTCAGTCAAGACTTCCAGCGACTCCACACGCGCACACTGAGCTCCGGAGGCACTTCTGGCTGGGTAGGTGAGGAGACTCTGGGCTTAGCTCAGGATTTTGGAACGTCACAGGGGTTTTCTTTTTCTTTCTCCGCCCCCCTCCCTCGCTCCCTCCCCAAGGTCCTCTTTTTTTTTTTTTTTTTTTAAATTTAAGTCACAGGTCCAGGTTGAGTATCTTGAAAGGGAAATGAATGTGGACTGGCCAGCCCGTTGAGGAATGAGAGAAAATTTTTACTCGTATGGGCCTCTGAAAGTAAATCAAGGCGAGACACACGTTATCTGTCGAGGAAAGCACTGTGTTCGAGTCCAGGCTTCTCGCCCGGGACCTTTTTTTTTTTTTTTTTTTTTTTTTTTGGCCTTTATAAACTGGCCCAGGGGGACCGCAGGCTGTGTGGTGGGAGTTCCCACTTCCCAGATTGGGCCCCTAGGGCTGATGAGTCTAGCGCAGAGGAAAACCCTGAACTTTCAAAAGCACCAACCCGCGAGAGAGGGAGTTTCAGGGCTGGCCTGGGGAAATGTAAAACCAGGAGAGGGGAGCTGAGCCGGGGGCGGCGGTGTTCTGAGAGGCCTTAAAAGAAAGAAGGGGAGTCGGACGCCGAGCGAGAGAAGGGGAAGAGGGGAGGCCGGGCCGGAGGAGATGGGCGCGGCGAGGGCAGTCCCGGAGCCTGGGCGCGCGATCGGGGGTCGTCCGGCGGCGCAGCGAGCCGGGCCCCGAGGGCGCCGGTGACATCACGCCCGGGCCCCCTTCCCCTCTCCGGGTGGGTGGGGCCTCGGCGCGCCGAGCGGGCGCGGGGTCAAGGAGGGGGAAGAGGAGGAGCAGGCATGAATGTGTCTGGGTGAGGAGCGGGAGGGAGGGGCGGAGGCGGAGGGCGGGGAGGGCGCGCGTGGCTCGGGGCGCCCGGGCTCCCCCCACCATCCGGCGACCCCGGCCCGCGACGCGCGGCCCCCTCGCAGCTGGGACTCGCTCGGGGAGGGGAAGCGCGGGCCCCGCGCGGCCTGGAAGGAGCGAGAAAGCAAAAGTAAGGCGCGCCGCGCTCCAAGTTTTCCCAACTTCGCCCCCTGCGGCGGCCGGCGTCCTGCTGCTCGGGCGTCCCCGCCGAGCCGCGAGTGGCAGAAAGAAAAGGGACGGGCGGGGGCGGGGGCGGGGAAGAGGCGCGGAGAGGAGCGCGGAGTCCGGCAACATCTGCTAAAACTTGGGGGAGGAGGAGTGCGGGGAGGAGGAGGAGGAAGAGCAGGAGAGGCGGCTGGAGGGAGCGCGCGGGGCCGCGGGACAACTTTTGCAGCCCGTGAGTAGCGCCGCAGCTCGGCGTCGGGGCGGGGGGCTCCGGGCCGGGATGGGACCTTCTGGCAGAACGTGGATTGGACGCCCGGAGGGGCCGCCGGCGGGGGCTTTCTTTCTTTCTCTTTCCCCTCCCTCCCGCGGTTGAACCAAATCAGAACTGTCACTCAGGGCCTGTGAGTCAGAAGGGATCGGATTACACGATCCCTGAAACTGATGCCGGCGCTGCACGAGCGGGAGGGGACGGGCAGGGGCCGCGCCACCGGCGCGCTCGCACTCTAGCCTCGCGCACCCCGCGGCCGCCCGCCCGCCCGCGCCCCGCGCCCCGCGCCCCGCGCCCCGCGCCGCACCATGCCCTCGGCCGGCGCGCCCCGCGCACAGCCCCGCCGCGCGCCCTAGCCGCCCGGCGCCGCGGACCCGGACCCCGAGCCGGAGCGGGAGCCCGAGCCCGAGCCCCAGCCGCCCGCCCGCCCGCCCGCCCGCCAGCCAGCCCGCCCGCGCCCCGGCGCGGTCTCCGCGAAGTTGGGCACTTGACAGCCGCCGCAGGTACGTCCCGCCCGAACTTCTTTGTTTTGCGGGCCGCGCCCCCGCCCCCGCGTCCCGAGGTGGTCCCCGGCCGAGGAGCGGGATGCAGTGAAAATGGCTGTCAAAAGGCGCCCAGGCTCCCAGAGCCGCCCGTAGGCGTCGGAACGAGTCTTTCATTCGCTCCCTCCTCCACGAAGGTCCCTTTCCCAGTGTCTGACCTCTCGGCGGTCCGGAGGCGGGCTGCAGATTTCACATCCCAGGGGGGACGAAGTTTGCAGCCGCGCCGACAGCGCCCTCGCTCCCACTCCCTCCCCCGGGTGGAGGGGCGCGGCGGCAGACCCCCGAGCTCCGGCCCCGTGCCCTGCGCGGCCGGCGAGGCGGGGACGCCCGCCCCGGCTCCTTCCGTCTGGGCTTCGCTCGGGGGGTGGGGGTGTGGTGTGAGCGGATGGAGGGAGGCGCGCCTCCCTCGGTGCAGGAAAAGTGAAAGTTGTACCATCTGTGTGTGATTTGGGATTCTCTTTTTATTTCTTTTCCTTTCCAGGGCCAGCACGCACACACACACAAAAAGAAAAAGTAGCCGTGGCCCTTGCAGTAATCATTTAAGAGGCCGCGTTTACACAGAGCAGAGTTGGGTATGAATCACTCTGCGGGGGACAGTTACTTTCTTGAGTTGCAGCGAGAAAATGGGCGGGAGGAGGAGGCGGAGGGGGAGTAAATATTGACCCCGAAGTTGGAGAGTTTGTGAAGCGGCTTTTAAAGAGATTGCCAGATGCGGACGCCCCACTCCGCGCCCTGCCTTTTATCCCCTTCCGAAATCTCTGCCCCTGTCCTTGAGTGCACCTTTTCAGGAAGGCGCGGGCCCCCAGGCTGCCCACCGTCACCCTGCGTGGAAAGACGATTAGGAAGGTTTCCCCCGCCGCTGTTGCTCCTGGCCCCCTAACTGCTCATCTCCCTGGTGTAGACTGCCGGAAAGGTTCTGGCCTTGGGTACGGTGCTCGTGGCCCGCTGCCAGTTTATATGTACATATATTTATGTAAAACATTTTCTCCCAGCTCTTTGCCAGCTGTTCCACATTTTCCAGCTGCCACTTCAGTTTGAAATGATGGACTGTCCGCGTCTCCAAGTAAAAGAGCCCTTTAGTCAGAGGTATGGAGGGCCGGCCGCTGTGCAAATACACGGGCAGTGCCATTAACCGGGCCGGTATTATTCTAAAAAACATCTCCTGTTCTCCTTTCCCTGGCCTCCCTCTTTCCAGAGCACAATGTATACACTTTGCTGAAAATTCAAGTAATTAGGCCCTACTCTCCTAAATGTGATTTTTTTTTTTTTTGGTACAGAATTTGGATGAGGCCATTTTTTCAGACCCTTGAACTATGTGTCTGGGGGAAATAAATGAACTTTTAGAAAAGAGTGGCGGCTTGAGCGCATTGGGCATGTCTGGGGAGCTTGTGCCATGGCCATTCCAAATGACCTCATTTCGGCCTATTTAAGGCAAGAACCATTCTTCCTCCCATGCCACACTTCTTGTGTTGTTTGATGTCTTCCTGTGTTGTGGACTGAAATCTTCAAGAATTGGCCTAAAGTATTAATTTTGGGTATTTATGTAATTGTTCTGTAATTTGAATAGGTGCCTTATTGATTGATTCCTGTAATTATTTCATTTAGGTTTTAAATTAAAAATTAATAGTAGTCTGACAGTTTCTTAATTACATTTGTCAAGATTATTTTGAAGGAGGAAAATGCTGTTTTAAAATAGTGAAATAACCTCAAAATCTCTTCATTTTTCTAAAGCAGAACAGTTTTTCAGTTGGGGGAATATATTAAAGAGGGAGTGATTGGTTCTAACAATGTAAACTGTGCAAAGTATCTAAAGAATTTGTTTATGTTAGGAAATATTGGTCTTAACAACCTGGTACACAAACACTTTGGCCAGTTAGATTATCCTCAGACCTAAAACAGACATGAAATAACATTTAAATTAGTTGGAATAGCATATTTATACAGAGCAGGGAGTTTATTTTACACTAAAAGCTATTTAATTAGAAACTCTCCGCCTAAGGGGAGATCCTTTCAGGGAATATAATTCTTAAAGTCAGCCTAGGGAAGCTTTGGTTTAAGATGCGTGAATGAGTTCAATGTGAGAGGTGTCTAGTGAAATTTCACACGAGCAGAAACACTTTAAAAGGTATAGATTGCATTATTGCTAATAGGCTAGGCCCAGATGCCTACCAATTCCCTGTGCTTTTAACATGCTTGTATTCCTTGATTGAACCCTGATATATACACATTTTTATTGTATATCTAATTTGCAAAGGACCACAGACAGAAATGAGAAAATTCAGCACTGATGAAAAATGGCTCTGTTGAGTTATTTCATTACTTATTTAATGAAAGAATCGTTAATTTATCAACTTGATGCCCAAGCCTAAAAGTTGGACTTTCCTTTGTTTCTTAGCCAGTGAAGTTCTCTTAATTACCTGCATGCTGTAAGGGTTTCAGACTTCCTCTGTGCTTAGCCATTTAGAGGTCCTTCCTTCTCTATAAGGTATCCAGCTTACAGACCCCCCCCCCCCCTTTGGAGGATAGAGTTTGGGAGCTCATGAAAGGAAACAATTTAATGATCATTGTTGCATGTGCTCTCTTATATGTACACAGTAATGTACTAAGAAAAACCAGTCTTGAAGGAGCAGTGAATCAATGAGTCATGAAATGCTCAAGAAAACCTTAGTAATGGAATGTTAATGCTTTTAGACTATAGTAGATTATCTTAAAAGTCAGACTTTTCTTCTTTATGCAATTGTTGTAAATCCCCAGCTCAAGAATTCTTTGAAGGCGGTTTTAGGTCTGCTGGCATTCCTATTCTGAGGTCTGTCTGATTTGTTTTGGAAGATTCAAGAAATTTTCTGCCAACTTACATCACGAGGGGCAATTAACATGCTGAAATGACTACAGAGGAAACAAATACATTTATATTTGTTAAACAAAGCTTCCACTCTAATAATGATTTCAGGTTGTCTTCTCATTAAAGGCCATGAGAAGCTGCTGCCCTTCACTTCTTGTTGTCATTTTTCTAGATGAAAATGGACCCATTCTTGTTTCAAAGCAAATGAAGGGAAACAGAATAAACAACAACCAAGCAGGGGTACTGCTGCAAACTTTTTCAAGTACTTTCAGTGTATTTTTCATCTTTACTTTTATTTGATGGGCCTGTGAAATAGAGCTGTAGACTGGCGAAGACTTTAAATGAAATTTCACACTTTGATGATTTTTTTTAAAACTTTGATATATTGACAGCAAAAGGAGCTGCAAAGCTTTTATATAACTTGAGCAGTAACGCCAAGCAGCAGTCAAACGTCTCCATGCATTTGTGTTTAACTGCAGAAGAAAAACATGTCCATGGGCAGTAGAGGTTCTTATCAACCCCCTAATCCCAGATCCCAGCAAACCTTGAGGGCATGCCTCAGATCTTGCTGAAATCACTGTGGACTCTCACAGTTTGCAGATTAAATATGCTATGTGTTCCTGGCTCCAACAACAGTTTTATGAGCTCACTAAGCTTCCTGTTTTAAGATCCTTTTCTTAAGTTTTTAGGACCTGCTGAAGGCGATGCTGTCTGGAGTCAGTGGTACTTGTTAATTTAGAGACACTTTAGATATTTCATTCTCTCTCTAAAAATTGCCAAAATTATTTTTAAATCAAAATGCTAATTACGCTGGGAAGAGGGAGGAGAGCTATTGGAAAGAAATGGGATATTAAATGTGTTTGTTAAATGCATTTGATTGCAAACTTTACGTGGTGTCTCTGTTGTTTTATGACACTTTTCCTTTTCTTGGCCCCTGAAAATTAGACTTTTTCCATTTGTAATTCTAAATGCACTATATTTTAGTGCCAAATTTCTTAGCTACTCATTACCACTGTTTTTTTGGGGTGAGTTTTTTTTTTTTTTTTTTTTTAATGTGAAAGTGTTTTTTGTTCTGGGTGTGTATATTTCAGCCCGACAAAATGTCTCAGAAAATCTATGGCTTTCTAAAGAAACTGAATGAAAAAGCCATTACATAGTTAATAAGGTGGTGCTGGAACATTTCAGTCCCCTCCTGAAAGGCAATATTGTGTGCCTGTGGTATCTATGGCTGTGTCCTTGTATATGGTGCTCTCCTGTTTTGCGTAAGAGTCATAATTAAAAAAGAAAATACTTACATCATTGTCCAGCAACATGTCATATCATTCCCAAGAGAACCCGAGCCAATTTTGTGCTTAAAGGTTATTCAATGAATGAAATCTTGAAAGCCCATTTGTCAAAGTACTGCATGGTTTCTGTTAGTTTTCAAGCCCCAAATTCATTGTCTGCCCCGGCCCAGCCATTAGTCATCAGTGTATTAGTGCTGCCTTCAGGCCATGCTGCCCAGCACTTCTTCACACCATTATAGCTTTGAAAGTGTACTCTGTCGACTTGTAGAATTACTGCTCTGATTTCCGCTTGGCTGGGTTTGAGGTAAGTCCCCTCCCTACCTTCTAGCTGACTGTAATCCTTGCTTTCTTTTAAAGCTCCTTTCCAGAGATTTAGGGGAAAACTTTCTTAAGGGCCCTGTTGGCATCATACTGTGGTTTTGTTGTGGCATGCACTGTACATGGAAATTGTACCTGGAGTAAATTGGATTGATTGCTGTCCTGAAACAGCTAGAGGGGCTTTTCTTTTCGTTACTTTTTTTTGGAGGGGAGTGCACCGAGTGTGTGTGTGTGTGTGGGGGGGGGGGAGGTGGCACAGGAGTAATGTTTTACACACAAGTATTTGATTGTGTACTCTTGGAATTTTTATGCCACAGAACTAATTAAATAAGTGTAATTTTCAAAAAGTGTATTGAAGTCACTTCAGAAAGCAGTGTGACATTATATTTGCTTATTTTCTTGGGGAAGTTTTTAGCTTTAGCTGCTTTGACTTTTTTGAAGATTACATAAAATGCCTAACAAGACTCCAGAGTGCTTTACATTACAAACTATCGATTTTTACCAAAAGACTGAAAACTCACCATTTAGATGAAAGATAAGTTTCAAATTGCAGTAATGAAGGAATGAGGCAGTTAAGCCCTGTTATTGATTTCATTTTGTGATATTTTTAAAAAGAATAATTCATTCCGGAGAAAGTTATCAGTGTGTAGAGAAACCTCATCCAGCAGCTTAAGAATGAAGTCTTAATGACTCAGGTCTGTGGAAGTCTGGAATCTAGGGCCACACTACTCCAGGACAGTGTCTGCTGTTTGAACAGTGGATACAAAGAGTCTCATTGGAGGGGATATGGTTTGGTGTAGGTTGGATTGACAGTTCTGTACATGCAAAGGATAAAAAATAAGACAACTGGGGTATGCTGTGTGTGAATAAGTGAAGTTTATAGGATAAGTGAACCATGGGAAGTTATTACAAAACAAGGCTTAATTTGAAAATCCTTAAGTTTTGAAAAAGTGGCTTTTAAAATTGCAGTTAAGATTGAAGAATCAAAAGTTTAAAAATTTAGGAGGATAAAATGTGATGGATAGTACTTCACAAAACCTCTGTTAAGTACTTTTGGATTAGCTGTAGCTGATTTTAATACCCAAGAGGTATTGGTCTAATATTTGTGGTGCCTTAAAAGTCAATTACTATTCATAGAACATGCAGTTTATCCCTTTAAGCTTTACTGTAAAGATACATGTGATTCTAGGAACTCAAAGTTATATAAATTCTATGAGAATAATTAAAATTTTTTTCTTCTGAAAATATGTGAAAACTTTTAATTCCTAGAAGCCTCAGTGAAGCAAGACAAGGGACACATTTCATCAGTCCTGATGTTCTTGTGATAACTGTGTATTTAAGAGGAATACAGTTTTCATGAGCTTACCTGATCTATAGACTGATAATTGATTTACAGATTTAGGTTTCTATCTGAGAAGGATTGTCTGTATCCAGCTAACCTGTAGAAAGTGGGATGTCAGTTGACTCCACATTATTGCTCATTCTTGAGTGGCACCTGCTAATGTAGGCTGCTTCTTGCACAGCCTACCCAAATACAGAGGACTGATGTTTTATAGTTTTACAGAACTCAGAAATCATAATGAATATTAAATAAAGACCTCATACTCCCTTCAAATGTTTGTCATAAAGTACTTCTGGCAGCTGAGGAAGAGTAGCTCATGATCTTTTTTTTAAAAATTACTTTTTAAATACACAAAGCAGAAAAGTAAAATCAACCCACAAAAATGTCACTTGTGATTTTAACTGTAGTAGCAATGATTACTTTCATTGATTACTTGAATAGGCTTTTCAGTAGTCGAAGTTAAATATATAGATTTTTTTTTTTTTTTTAGAAAAACTTCAGATGTACTTATTCTATGAAAACAAAATTCACTTCATCCATAGCCAGGCAATTGTTTTCCTTTTGAGTAATTCCATTTTAGAATGTCTGCTGTGAATACTGCTTGTCTGCAATCAGAAGCATCAGAAATGTAGGAAAGAAAGATTGAAAACAATAGACAGAGATTTGGGGAACCCTCTGTGCCACTAATGGTCTCTTGGACAGATAGCAGCTTTCTTATTTGCAGTTAAGGCTTCAGGCTTTCCTGATTTTGGGGTGGAGATAATTGTATATAAAGGTAAAATAATTGTATTTTAAAATACTGTAGTTAAAAATTTATGAAAATTTCATTAAGAACTTATGAAGTTGGGCTTCTTTTCCTGAGAAAGAGGAAGGCAGTGCAGACAGAAAAGGAGAGGAAGCAGTGGAATCTTGGAAACTGTTGGTGTATCACAGAGGTATGCATACCTAATTGATTTTAAGTTCAGAAAGATACTTGAAACACAAGAACTGTCAAACAATACAAACCTGTAAGAGTTTTCCTTTAATGCATGATTACATGAAATTCACTGAGGTGTTTTAAATCTCCTACACTTTGCTTATTGAACCCCAAGACTATTTCTTCCAAAATTGATCTGGAAGTTAAAATCAGCATTAACTTGTGCCTTTTGATTTTGTAAAAAAAATCTTCCTAAAGGGTTTATTTTCTTTTGGGAATTAGTTAAGAGCTACAGGAATGTATATGTATTTAATAAGACTTTGATCTAAATGTTTACACCCAGGGTTAGCATCTTGAAGTAGCAGCTGATCTAGTACTAAAGTGTGACAATGTCACTCTTCAGTGGCACAGGGGAGGCTGCCTCAGAAATCCCTACTCAGGACGGTTTCTTCTGGATTTTAAAACAAAACTACATTAGGGGGATCATTCAGCTTATTAGTATACAGGCAGGTACAAATAAATGTGCTTTCTTTACTCTGGAGCATTGGTTCCCTGAACTACACAGAATAATTTCTCAGTTCAGGCCTAATCATGGTGCTGTTAATAGCATGGTTTTGCTTACTGGAATGTCTTCTGTTTCTGATCTCTTGTGGCCAGTAGCTGTTATAACCTATCAAGAACTGATCAGATTATCATTAATCAGGTTTATAACTTAGTTGTTTTAAATCTTTAAATGCATTAAGAAAAAAGAATCAAAGAGTTACTGTCCAAGTTCAGGCTCTTAAAACCCACCAGATTGGGGAAATGAATGAAGTACACCTTCTGCTGTTCAGGAAGAATCTCCAGTAGTTTATAACTGCAGCTTCATTTCACCCTAGATTAGAAAGTCGTTTCATTCAGTTCAAACATCACGTTACATGTTGGATTTAGCACTGGTGCTTTCTTGTAAAAAAAAAAATTGTGTTTAAACAATGATGGGATCCTGTTTGCCTGTGGGTCGGAGGTCTCACTGCGGAGACCTGCAAGGGGAAAGGCTGATCTTTGCACATGTTTCCGGATTGTGATTTTTCATGCTCTCTGTTTACTACTACACAAAGCCCCTGTAGTGGTTAAGGTTGAATTGGAACTCCATGGAGGGCTTCACTGAGACAATGAGGCCATGTGTCTGTGCCTTAACCATTCACAACACCTGCATTTATTTATGGCAGCTAATGAAGAACAACACTTCTGGGGCCAGGTTAATAGACAGTGAATTAGGGTTTTTGTGAGTGAGGCACACATCCATTGGTTTCCTGAAGACTTTTCAAGTGTTCCCCAATGTTTTATTACACACACACCTCTGCAATGCAAAGCACTTGGAAAGTTAAGACAGCTATATGATGCATCCAGGGCCATCCCCCTACAGCTGCCTGCTGGACGGTTTACTGGGCCAACTGTAGAGAGAGTTTGCAAATGCCTGCGGATATTCCCAAGGAGCAGGGTAACTAATCTGATTCAAATCGATAAGAGCTGCTTCTGTGTGCTGCAGAAGGACTGCCGGGCTCTGCTGGCGCTGCCCCCCACTCCACCCCCGGTGTTTCTCCTTTCCCGCCGCCTGGCTGCCAGACACGCATTGTCTCCTAAAGGCCGCGTCAGGAATGCGGATCAAAGCGGGGCCTGGGAGCACCTCCTCTGCCCCCAGATACCCGGAGCCGATCGGGGAGACGCAGCGCGCTCTGCCGGGGCACGTCGGGGGCCGGGCACTCGTCTGGGCTTCCCGCTCTGGGTAATGATGATGGATGCGGCGACAAGGCGCTCCGACCGCGCTGCTGCTAATGAATTGGCCGCGCCGCTCCAGCAAGAACTCAGGACGCAGGCGCTGGGAAAGTGGCTAGAGGTGCGAACAACCTGCCTTGCCACAGTCAGAGAGGATCCGAAGAGAAAGCGCAGAGTTGGAGAGCTTTCAGACAAAACAGACCGGAACTACAGCACACCCCAGTCTTCGTAATTATCATAAACGAGGACACCGAGGATGCCCTTTGCAAAGATGAAAGTTTCTGTCCCTCCTCCCCCCTACGTTGCATCTCTAAAAAGAACTTGCGTTTTGTGTGGAAGTGCTGTTTAAAATGTAGGTCCCCTTTAAGGATTCTTGAATTTGGTAAATGTCAGTTTTGTTTTTGTTTTGGGGTCCCTCCCTCCTCCCCCGCCGCCGCCTTGCTGCAACAGTCACCTGGTCAGTGGCTACAGGAAGCTTTATGTGCCTTGTTTTCTAGAAGGTTGATGCACGTTCAGATTTGTAATTTAGAAAGAAAAGACCCACCTGCAGGCAGGTTGTTAGTAGGTGAGGAATTAGATTTAAAAAAAAAAAAGTGTGGAATTAATTGTGCCTTGGGTTTGGGCCTCCGGGAAATTACAAAAGGTTCAGGGATAGTTGAATGGGAAAAGCCTGGATTGTTTGCTTTCTGGAAGGAATGTTCATCCTTCCTTTTCA
Organism: Graphiurus murinus; assembly: GCA_004027655.1. Taxonomy (NCBI): domain Eukaryota; kingdom Metazoa; phylum Chordata; class Mammalia; order Rodentia; family Gliridae; genus Graphiurus; species Graphiurus murinus. Next base: position 75,561 of record PVLC010000434.1, on the reverse strand, counting down.
CCTATGGGACTTCCAGCTTTAGGAGGCATGTACCAGAGGGCAGTTTTCCTTGGTTGCACCCCACCCCCGCCCCCACACACTCAAACTGCTGAATTCAAACATCAGCTACAAACATTTTTTCCTTAAGCATGAAAAGTCAAGGGGCGAGCCAGGAAATCTTGCATGTAGTTTCAGTGGTGAAAGAGATTGAAGGGGAACCGAATGGAGTTATAAGTAAGAAACTGTATGGGGGGAAAAGTCGCATTCGCATCTGAAAAACTGACATATTTTCCTCAGAGAAAAGTCTTTGAAGTGCAGCAGAACTTTAAACTTTTTTTTTTCTCAATGCTGAAGTCCTAAATAAGTTATACTTCATTATTTAAGCAATTCTTCGTTTTAAGATAGTGCTGTGGAGCCCTTGGTGGGCTAGGATTTCCTCAGGAAGTTTTACTGGTCACTTCTTTACCTAATGCTTTAATTAGTCAACTCAGGACTGGGTTGCCAAACCCCTTACTGTCCCTGTGAAAAGCCACCATCCCAGCTAAAAGCAGCCACCCCTTTCTGCTAGTTGACTTTTTTCTGCACAGTTTCATGAGGTGTGGGCATCCAGAATATTAAAACTTTCTCTTTATGACAGACAGGGACAAAGTAATGTTTTTTTGACAGTAAAATAAGCTGATATAATTTATAGGGATACACAGGAAGCAGATGTCTGCTTTGGCAAGTTTCCATTTTTATAGCTCCATTCCAAGCATCAACCACACTTTTAAATAATTAGTTACTAACTAATGAGATCCAAAAATAAGTTGTCAAAATAGAAGAAGGGGGTAGACTATTGAGTGACCAGGGGCCTATTTTTTTTTTTTTTAAATCCATTTCAAACGGGTAGGAATTAGTATTCTCTAAGACCATTAATTAGTGTGATTTCAGGCAGCGCCTGGAGCTTTACCTCTTCGCACATAAGTCTCTCTACTGTGATGAGTACTGGGAGGGTTTTATTGCTTTGTTAAAATGAAGTCCTTTGCCTTGGGGGAAAAGCCAGCAACTCCACAAAAACCAAGTTTGTCAGGGAACTTTGGTGACTTGTCTCCCCACTGCTATTAATTAGCTTCCTCTAGTAAGGAGAAGACTTGGTTCTTGCTCGGAATCTCATCTCTTGATGGGGCTTTCTGGTCCATTTGCATTTTTTTGTGTTTACTTTTAACTTAGTAGATTCTATCCAAATTCAACTAATAAAACTGAATGTGGGTTTTGGAGGGAACAATTAGAGTATAGTAAGTGCCTGTTTATCCCAGGTGGTTAAGAATGAAGTGTTTTGATAAAGTATTACTGTTAAAATTCTTAGTTTTATATAATTTGCCAATTTTCAAAGAAATACTAGACATGGAAGAAAATGTAGCAAACTCAGCACTAAAATTTAAGACATTGCAGAATCACTGAAGGCACAGGGTGATCACTGTGATCACTTATTCACTCAGTAAACATTCTTTTGCATACTAGGTAATGGAGAGAAAGAAATCTTGTCCTCTTGGGGCTTAGAGTCGGGAGTGGGGAGATGGATGTTCTCAAAGACTTTTCTACAGGAAAAGTTTACAGGCTGTAAATTCAGTATTCTGGGATGCACTTCACTCCTGAGTTTATCTGGTCTGCAGACACTTCCACCAGGTCCTCCTGCATATACTGTATACTGTATATAGCAGTGAGCAAAAATAAATGTGGAACAGTTTGAAAGCTTTGGTGAGCCTAACCATTAGTGCTTGTTAAAATACAGGTTTCCAAGCTGGGTGTGGTGACCCATGCCTCTAACCCCAGTATTTGAGAAGCTGAGACTGGAGGATTGCAGGTACGAGACAAGCCTCAGTAATTTAGTATGACCCTCAGCAACCTAAGGAGACCCTGTTTAAAAAAAAAGGCTGGAGGAGCATAGGTTGGCGGGTTCCCGTGGGTTCAATCCCTAGTACTACACATACACAAAATATAGGTTTCTAGGTGTCACCTTCTAAGCCTCTGAGACGACCCAGGAATCAGAATGCTTACTAAGCACTATAGCATCACTGATATAAATAGTTTCTGTACCACTCTGAAAAAGAATGATATGAATTGGGTTGGGATGCTCTTGTGACCTACTTTAAAGATGATATTTACATCAGTTTGGGGAGAGCATTAAAAACAGAATCATTTGAGATTGTTAGAGCTGAAAGGGGCCATTGCAAATTTCTCTTTTAAAGGTTATCAGACTGCTGGAAAAGCTTTGAGGGGTCTGTGATCCCTTAGAATTTAAATGTGTACTTTTGTGTTTAAGGGCATTTTATGAGGAGAAGGTTTTCAATTTCTATTAAATTCTTAAAGGGGATGCGCTCCCCCTTCTTCAGAGAATACTTCATGCTACTGTCTGATTCTGTCCTTTGACAAATGAGACAGTGGGGGCTCAGGAGGCTCAGCCACAGGTTGTTGGGGTCGAGCGCTGGACAGCTCCGGGCATCATTCAGGTGGCCCTGGCCTTTGGACCTGGACCGCTGGTAGCCTCACTGGGAGACGCCTGTAGCCCCTTCATGGTTCTAGCTGTCAGTGCTCTTTGGGAGATGTTTCAGAATTGGGAGTGGAACTTACAATTGATATGCAAATTTAACTTAGTGCTTCTTTTTTTCTTTTTATCCTACAAAAGCTGTTCTTAAATAACTTATGTATTTTGCAATGAATGACACTGGGTAATCTTGGAAAAGAAATGGAAGTTAGTGAAGGACTTGGTGCCCACACTGCCATGTAGCCTCTGGTTCTTAAATCTTCTAGTTACTTGAATTTTAGGTCAAGGGGAATTTATGACACATTAAAGAATTGAGAGTTCTCTTGCAGATATGAGTTAAAAGTGACTAAACATGTTTCTGGAATTTTAGCTTTCCTAGCTGGTTAAGAAGTTGTTTACTTTAGTAATCACTGTTTTGATTGAACACTGTAGTGTCTGCTGAATGTAGAAGCATAAGCAGAAGTCTAGATGGGTGAAATGCCTCTCAGGGTGTTGCGGTCTAGATAGCTTGAAGTAAACCTGAGGAGAGGAGACTTTTCATCTTTTCTTGATTCTTTGTAGGTGTAGAACAAACCAGAGTGAGAAATGGTGACTGATGAGTTATCACATGAATGAAGCTGGTGAAAGAAGAATTGAACTTGCCTTTTGTTGAGATTTCATATTTCCTGAGTGACCCCAATCTTTGCTATCAGTGATCTTGGGATTATTTCCTTGTGGGATTGAGAACATGTTCTATTACCTTTGTTTAAAAGTGTAACCCAAGCCAGGTGAGGTGGCACACACCTATAATCCCAGTACTTGGGCGGCTGAGACAGGAGGATCACAGGATGGAGGCCAGCACCAGCAATTTAGTGAGACCCTGTTTCAAAATAAAAAATAAATAAAAAGCTGGGGGTGTGGCTCGGAAGTAGAATGCCCTTCCTTGGGTTCAGTCCCTCCAAGATAAAAATGTAACCAAATAAATTGAAATATTCTCATGTTTTAAGAAAGAGAATATGGTTTACTTGAATGATTTCAGATTAAGAAGTGTATTACAATTCAGATATTGTAATGAAAAGAAGTAAAGGCCACGGCTGCTCAACTTGGATTATACTCTGATTCAGAACTTTGAGTAGGGCTTGAGTAGGAGATAGTGTCAAACATTCTTTAAAACACCTAATTAATAATAGTTATTCCCTGCTTTGGAAGTTGTCCTAATATCCCTTCCTCTAAAGTTGACTACCCGAAGAGACATTTGTAGACATGGCTTAAAGGAGTAGCATGACACTTGAATTTCACTATATAAACTTAATTGAATATTGAGGTATTTAAACTTAAACCCTTTGATAACAATACCCAGGAGGAACTTGGAAAAACCATCCACATTGTGGACATCCCCTCGGTTCTCTTTTTGAAGGGGGACAGCATTCGACTGGCTTGTTGGTAAAACTGTGAGACACTTTTGCCAGAACACCCATAGAGCAGTGTTGTTCAGATTTTGTCTCAAAGCTTCAGGCTCTTTTCAGTTACAGGTGAGGGGGCTCTTGAGCGAGATCTCCTTTTGCCATCCTTACTGATGGTGCTGTGGTTTCCTCGTAGGCATTCCTCCTGGAAAAGAGCTGGAGTAATGAGAAGACGCCATGGAGGCCCAGTCCCACAGCTCCACGAGCACTGAGAAGAAGAAAGTTGAGAACTCTATCGTCAAGTGCTCCACGCGGACAGATGTCAGTGAGAAAGCCGTAGCCTCCAGCACCACTTCCAATGGTGAGCGGCCCGGGATTACCACTGGCAGCCCAGCCTGCAGTCATTTTTCTGTTTGCTGCATTCCTTGTGAATTGAGCGCTTGCAGCTGGACCAGGGTTTGTTCTATGAGAGGCTGAAGACGCCAGTGGGGCAGAGGGTGTGAGTGTAGGATGGGCAGGCTCTAGTAATCTCTCTTTTGGCACTCGACCTACACATTTTCTTCCAAATTTCTAATATGAGATGTAAATGTGATAATGTAAATGTGATAGGTTATTTATTACAGGAAGTTCCTATTTTGGCATTTTGGAAATCATCTTGATTAGTCTGGCAAGAGTTCAAAATGCTTAGCATTTAGCATTTCATGTGAGAAGTCTATAGGAGTCAGAATAATTAGTTTTTACCAAAGACACAAATGTGGTCTTGTCAAAATTAGTGACAGGGTCTCCGTTAACAAAATTTCAGTACTCTACTCTGAAGGATCTTAAGGTTTAGCAGTGAAACCTTAAGGTAACAGGAGTTCTGAGGTAGGGTTTGTTGACTCATACAGATTTAATTTACTTAATTGTTTTCAGAGATAACATAGGGTCACCATTTCTATGTGCTGTATTTTTAAATTTTAAGCAAAGTGTTGAGAGGCATTTCAATTCAAGCATGGAGTATTGGAAATAAATTCCAAAGGCTCCTCTAGTAAGGAACAGACTGATTAGGTTGGCGGTAACCTTTGCTTCCTTTGTATACCATTGAAGCCTTTGCTTTTTGTAGGTCTTACAGCCATTCCTGAACTCCCTGAATTTCACTGTACTTTTCCACATGCCCTTAGGAAGAACAAGCTGTCCACTCTTCTGGTTCCTGGATACTGCCTATCTGGCCTCACTGATTTGCATGAGCCAACCTGCTACCTCCCTCCCTGTGGGCTTATAATTTATTTTTTCTAAGAAAGAATTTACTAGGTTGATTTATAGGTTTTTTAATGTACAGTTGGAGAGTCAGGGTCTGTTTTGGAAGGTAACTGCAGTCCAAACCTGCATCTCTGAGGGAAGGCATTCCTGAGGATCCCGACTGTGGAGTCTGGGCTTCCAGTCTGAACTCCATCACCTGGTTTCAGGAGTGGGTCCTGCTGGCTGTGCCAGGGGAGGGGGGGAGCTGGCTGCCAAACCTGCTGGCTAATGAGTCCAGTTTTGCATTGATCCTTAGAGAGATATACTTATGTCTATAATAAAATAATGAATTTACTTTTATGAGTGTGTATGGGAACACAGTCTATAGTATCCCCTTTATTTGTGGTATTTAAACTCAAAACTGGAGCTTTATTTTAATATAGCCAGAATATTTGCATTATTTTTCCAATGTGGTTAGAGAAGGTATCTTTCCCCTTAAAAACTTGCTAGTCTGCTTTTTTTCCCCTGGAATTTATAACAATTAGGCCAATTTATTATTTCAGAAATAGAATCAAGCTGGGTGTGGTGATATACCCTTGTAATCCCAGTACTTGAGAGGCTGAGACAGGAGGGTTGCAGGTTTGTGGCCAGCCTCAGCAATTTAGTGAGGCCCTCTGCAACTTAGTGAGACTCTGTTTCCAAATAAAAAATAGAAACGGATTGAGAGTATAGCTCAGAGGTAGGATGTCCCTGGGTCCAATTTCCAGTAACACACACACACACACACACACACACACACACACACACACATAGTAGAATCACCTATGCAGTGTTGGTTATTTGGTCATTTTAATAGCAGTTTTGTAACACTAAGCGCTTTCTGAGTATTAGACTTCCTGAAACAAACATCTGTTTATAGTTTTTATGGATGTGGGTTAGTGTGTACAGGCCTGGGTGAGTGTGCAGCGTGTGAGTGGGTGACTATACAGGTGAGTAGTGTGCGAGCATCAGTGTGTGTGGTATGTGTGAGCCTGTGTGTGACAACAGGCAAGAACCAGGGCAGGCTGGTGGAAGATGGTGTTGTGCTGTGCGGAGCCTGCAGAAGCCTCCAAGCCTGGCCATGAATAACAGCAGACTTACCTTCCTAGGACCATGCCGCTGCCTCTGCTGCTTCCAGACTGGGACACGTGCTCAGGAGGTTTGCCACCGCTGTGCCATGTGCCTTGAGCTGCTCTCACCACAGGCTTCCTTCATGACAGAATTAACCTGACCAGCCCTATGGTGGCTAGGAAGCCTCGAGAAAAACTAGCTAGGAAGGAGCAGTCATGATTTACAAAAGCCAGTCCTATGGCTCCGAATAATCTCAGTTCTGTTTCCTAAAGCACACTAGACTGGCTCCCTGCCCTGCCCTGATCAGCCTGTGCCTTGAAACCTGCATCTCCTCCCATAAATCCTGGCCCACTGGGGGCAAATGCTCATTAGTCAAGTTTGCAGGACACATGCCTGAATGAGAGCTGTCCAAGAAATCCTGCAAGCTCTGACCAGTTTTTTCAGTGTTCCTGTTTCTTCTAAGGGATTTACTGCTTTTTATTTTGGGACAACAGAAATCAAACCTAATAAAAGAAAAATGAAAACAGTATTTTTAAAAGATGGATTTCAACGTGACAGGATTATTCCAGGAGAATGATACAAACACATTTAAAGACAGAAAATAGTGGATAGAAAGGGAAAGTAAACCTTTTTCTTTGTTAATGTGAATGCTAATAATTACGGTGATCTTTTTTACTGAGTCGTCTATAGTTTTCATCTCACTAGTTTATAGGGGCTCTTTGCAGACCAGGATTGTGGTCAGGGGTGTGGGTTCCTGGAACTGCAGGGCCTCTTAGTTCTGCAAGCTCCTTACCTGGTCACACACTTCTCTCCTCCCTCTGCCCTGGTCATGCAGACCAGTGTGTGGGTTTAGACTTGTGGCATGCAGGCTTTCAAAAGTTGAAGCCATGCTTATGTGTTGGCTCATGGCTGCCATTGCCATTGCTGTTGTTCTTCCATTCTCCATCTGTCTGTCTGTCTTTCTATAGACATTTCAGAAATGCTTGGATAACTATACTGAGACTATTTACAGAAAGGAAAATAGAATCATTTGGATGCTCTAACAGGTAGTACTGGTGGCTCCTGTTTCCAGGGGTGGCTTCAGTATCAAAAACCAAATGAATGTAATATATACATTCCCTCTCCCCTCCTCCATTCTACCATTAAAATCAAACAAACAAAAAAGTTTTGTTTTTGGTGAAATTATTGGTTGAGTTGACTTAATTAACTTTTCCAGCTATTATGTGGTGTAATTTGTTCTTGATTGTGAGTCTCCCAGCCAAACCACGCACATTCCACAGCGTGTCCTTACAGGTCTGTTTTCTTGCTTTTCTCAGCTGAGTATCTGCTCCTAGAATAACATTCATATAGAGTTTTGTTTAAACACACACATGCCCACAGCCAAAACGTATGGTTCAGAAACTTTGAACAGCACTGTAAATAAGCATTGCTACGTAAGAATGAAATTTAGAATAACACAAGTGAAAAACTGTGCATTAGATTTTGTATGGGAAAAAAGTCTAGCCAAATTACTTGATTTTTGTAACATTTAAGAACTTACATCTACATCTACATGGAAAGTCTTCAGTAATTTTTTTTTTGTGGTGCTGGGGATTAAACCCAGGGGTGTCTTATCTCTGAGTTACACCCCTATCCATTTTTTATTTTGAAACAGAGTCTCACTAACATACCCCATCCTGGCTTTGAACCCAAGATCCTCCTGTCTCAGCCTCCCAAGTACTGGGATTATAGGTATTCAGCACTGTGCCCAGCAGGACTTCAATAATCTTTACATGGAAACCACAGTGTGTCTGTAGTTTCATGTGTGCATAGTTTAGTTTTAAGCTTTAGCATTCTTTATAAAATGGCAACGACAAAGGAGGGTTTTCTGAATACTTCTAACACTTCAATATTATTTAACACAGTGGATTTCACATAAAAAGTATATATTCCTGTATTAGATCTCACTGCTGACTTAAGAATGTCTAAGTCTGTTAATTCTAAGACTATAAGTAAAGTACCTTAATAATCTGTGTTTCTGGTATGGATTTATATTACTTCCTAAGTTACATGTTGTGTTTTCTAAATAATACACTTTAAAATTTTGAACTTTCCCTTTTTTTTCACATTCCCCTTATCTTGTAACATTTTTCCCTCCATGACTTGCAAATATTGACTCTTCCATTTAAAGTGATGGCCTCATTTTGACTTATGATTTTATTTTAAAGGAGCAATCTGATAGTTCTTATGAAACTACCACTCCACCTTAAAAAAGAAACTCATGATAAATGATTTAGGTTGTGGTCTTGAGGATCTTTTATTGCCCCTGATAGTTATTGGGGACATACATGAAGGTGATAGGAAGCAGAAATCATTATCCTAATTATGATGCAGTGTGAAACCAAAATTGATAGATTAATAATGGCCAGGAAGTTTCCTATTTACTTTTATTCTTTCAAAAAGAAAAGCTTGGTTCTCTGCTTAAAAATTATTTGAGGTCTATAAAGGGAGGAGAGTGTCTTGGTCTGTAAATATGAGATGTTTTGGTTTTTGCTTTTTTTTTTTTTTTGGTTACTTCCTAGACTAGCAATGTGCTTTCCAACTGCCCATTACTTAGGCGTTAGTTGTGTCTGTTGGTCTCCTGACTAGGGGTAAGATGGTGCTGAGTTTTGTGGAAAGTTGTAAACTCATCACTATCCTCCACCATGAGAGCTCTCGTCTTCTTGACCTTTCATATGCAGAGTCTGTGCACCTCGTTCTGCACAGAAGACAGAAGTCAGCAGGCCATTCCTACCACATAAACAGTAGCAGTTCTGAGTTTTAGGTTTTTGTCCCTTTAGATGTTTAACCCCTCTTTTCTTTGCCACATCCCATTTCCTTGCACATGGCGGATAGGTAGAAAGGATTTTCAGATAAAATAGATTACACGATAGGGTTCTGTTTAGGAGGATATACAGGTTTTGGAGTCTGAAAGCTCAGGCTAAGTTCTGGCCATACCAACCACTGGCTGTGTTAGTATGGGAATTAACTTCTTAATGTCTCGTTTCCTCATCTGATCAGCATGATAATGGAAGTCACACCAACTTCGTAGGACCTGTCTTGGGAGGCTTGAGTGAGGTGATGCTGGCGCAGTACCCTAAACACATGTACTAGGAAGAGCTCTGCAAAGCTTGGCCATAGCTATTAGGACAAAGCATTGTGATGAGTTAAATGTTATGAATCCCAAACAAAAGGCTTGTGTTTTCTTGAAAGCCACACATAGGTTTTCAAATTAAGGGGAAAATGTTTGGCCAAAGTAATGATGAATTTGCTGGACTCAGATTTCTGAAAAATAGTTCAAGATGTTCTACAAATCCCAAATGTGACCAAGTTTGCTCATCTTAAGAAAGGATGGATTAGAAAATACCAAAGTTTCTCTGCCCTTCTTCTAAATGCCTCCCTAAATCAGGAAATAGGGGAGATAATTTTAAGAAAATTTATTTAGATTTCTTTAACCTTGAAAACTAGCTTTGTGCTGATTATATGGTTTGCATTGGAAATAGCATATGCACATCCCTTTTCTTGATTGTTGTTTTTCTGGGGTGAATCATTTCCTTTCAAGCTATAATACCCATTTGTAGGGTAGTTTTTGCTGTATTAAAATTTGATTTTTTTTTTCAAAAGAGCTTTCATGTTTTAAAACCAACTAACTGACAATGAATAACCCATTTCTTATAAGAATTCTCTCTTGGGCTCCAAACTCACATATACCTGAATGCTGGCTACCACTGTATTCTTTATTTTGGTTAATTATATCACCTTTCCTGTGGTCATGTAGGCTTGAAACTGCACTGTCACGTTTAGCCCTCTCTCTCTCCTGCTTCCCATGTCCTTCCAGTTTGAAGTCCTGTTACATTTTCCTCTCTGGCTGTTCCCCTGGGTATCCCTTCAGGCCACTCTGTGGCACTGTACCATTTAAATACTTACTACTTGCCGGGCATGGTGGTGCACGCTTGTAATCCCAGCATTTGGGAGACTGAGACCAGAGGATCCGGGTTCACGGCCAGCCTCAGCTACCTAGTGAGGCCCTCCACAACTTAGTGAGACCCTGTTTCAAAATAAAGAATAAAAAATAGGGCTGGGGGTGTAGCTCGGAGGTAGAATGCCCCTGGGTTCAATCGCCAGTACCGCAAAAAGAAAGAAAAAAAAAATAGTACTTGATGCCTAGGCAATTATAGTGGCCTTCTGTCCACTCACCTTGACTTTGGTCTCCCCGCCTTCTCATGCATTGAACGCGCTCCTGCCAAATTACTGTTAACATCTAGGACTCTGGTACAGTCACGTTAGCTAAAGTTAGTAATAGTAATAGGCTCTCCCGAGTATCATTTGGCAGGATCTAATTTATTGATAGTGTTTTACTCCACTCCTTTTGGCATAAAATCATTTCTGGTAAACTACAAATGGTTAAACTTTAACCTGAAGGGCATGATGGAACACGCCTGTAATCCCAGTGCTGGGGAGGCTGAGACAGGAGGATCCCAGGTTCAAAGCCAGCCTCAGTGACCTAGTGAGACCCTGTTTACAAATTAAAAACATGCAATAGGGCTGGGAGTATAGGTCAGAGGTAGAATGCCCCTGGGTTCAATCCTCAGCACCACAAAACCAAAAACAACCCAAAATCTTAATCTGATTAAGAGAATTAGAAGGTATTCGATAATAGAAAATGCTGACATCAGCTGGGTTTGGTGGCTCATGCTTGTAATCCTTGGAGGATTGCAGGTTCGTGACCACCCTCAGCTACTTAGTGAGGCTCTCTGCAACTTAGTGAGACCCTGTTTCAAAATAAAGAATAGAGTGCCCCTAGGTTGAATTCCCAGTACCACCCCCCCCAAAAAAAATCTGACATTAGGTCTTAGCTTAAGAGGTCTGATAGTAGAAACTTGGGTCAGGGAGCAGCACCTCAAGCCAGTGGTCATTGATACAAATTCAGACTTAAATAATCTGGGTTCACTTCTCATTGAGACTAATAGTCATTGAAATTATTGGGTGAAATCAGTAATTTTATACTAAGGAGCTACCTTGAGAGCCAGGCATTCCCCCCTCTTATACAGAGCTATTGGATTTCTTCTCTAAAAGAACATTTCCTGGGTGCTCAGTAATCAGGAATAAGTATGACTTGTATTTTGCTACAGTTCTATAAACTTGGGAAAGACAAGAATCACAGCATGATGTGTTTTGCTTGTGGAAAGTTTCTGGGTTGCCTCTGATTACTTATGATTAAGTGGTGTGGGTATTTCACATTTCTAGAAACAACTGGTCAGAGTCAAGAAACAACCACTAAATAGTGGGAGCTCGGGGCAAAAGGGTGACCTGGGAAGGAAATCTCCCCCTGGAGGCTGCAGCTGGGTGTCTTCCACCTCCTGCTTAATGCAGATGGGGAGGGCTCGCCTTCCCAGGCAGCTTGCAGGGGACAGAGTAATGCGAAAAGCACAATACCGCCTGCAATTTTGTGTACCTTGAAACCTTTCCACCAACATCTGCTTTAGTTCTTATTTTTAAAATTCACATACAGCCGAATTCGCTTTGTGGTATGCAAATCTATGAGTTTTGAAAAATCTTTAAGGCCAATTTTGACAAATATTTGTGCTTTAAACCCAGCTTAATAATTAATGCATACTGTTTGAGCCACTAGTAACAATAGAAAGTATAGAAATTATAGTAGAGGCTTAGCATTATGTTTATTTCAGGTTTTTAAAAGAATCCATGATTTTATAGGTCTTTTCTATTAAAATAGCCCATGTTGAATTTATAGTAAAACTGAAACATTCTTGCAAACTGCTCAGAAATGTTTCTGCCAGTTTGAGTTTCTTTTCAGTGTCCAGACTATGTACGTTTTAGGCTAATTTAAAACTCCATTTTATATTTAACACTACAAGGTAGCCTTAGGAATAAGGGTGTTTGGTTGTTTTTGTACAATGAATTAATTGCATCAGAAAATTAGAATCTGAACATTATATGCAGTTATAACCTAGGGGAAAATTTTTGCTAACTTTCTCCTTCCTTTCTCTCTTCCTTCCTTCCTTCCTTGCTTTTCCTCTCTTCCTCTTTCTCATTTTGGAGGCGTCTTTTCCTTTTCTTTTGCTTTTATAGATAGGACTTCATCTCAGGTAGGGAAAATTTCTACATAAAAGTTAGTTATTCCTGGTACAACCTAGGCTGTTTTTTCCTGTCTTGCACTCCCCCTATCCCCCACCCGCCACCTTCTTTGACTCTTTCCTCTTCTTGGTCTTTTCTTACTTTCTTCTTCTTCATTTTTTCCCTCCCTTCAGTTGTAGAAAGTTGAGTTCCATCCCAATTATTAAATCTTAGGAGACCATTCCCACATGGTTCCGTAAATGGTAGCTTCATCCCTGTTCTTTCATCTCTCTCTCTGCTCTCTGGCTTGACAGCTGAAAAGGTCTGACTGTGCCACACAATGGTTTGATTGGTTTCTCTGGGGGAGACTTTTCCCTGCCTCATCATTCGCTAGGCAGGTGGACCAGAAAGTCTCTTGATTCTTTTGTTGCCTCTCAAAGTCCGAGGTCTTTGACTGAATAAATCCGCCGTCATGGGATAATTTGCTAAAAGGAGACTGAAAGATGTGAGAGAAAAGCCTCACTACTTGGGTGCTGCATTAATGAAATAACGGGGCCTTGGAGTTTGCAATTGAAAAATCACCAGGAATGCAATGGGTGGAGACGGGCTTCTTTTATTTCCCATAATAAACTTTTAGTTCTATCACTGAAAGCATGCCTATCCTTTTGCAGGCCTGCAGGCCTGAGTGTGTTTGCATTTGTACCCATGTTTAAGGGGACAGCCCTGCCTGGCTGCAAGCCGTTGGGGTGCTGTGTCTAGTTAGTCATTAGATTATTACTAGTGGATGGAAAGAATTCCATATGACAGAACTAAGGTTGAGTTAACACAGGACGAAAAGTAATTTACAGATAGGCTGTCCCCAGCCATCTTTGTAGCCCCTGATAAGGTTTCATTTCAGAATGGATAGGCGACATTTCCACTTACGGGCCCATTCTGCGACACCTGTGATAACAGCTTCTGGATCCTAATTGAAATTGGTTTCAAAATGGATTTTCACTTTTCTCTGTCTGTGGAAAATATTGAATGGACTCAGAGCTGCCACAGAGAACCCCAGACCTTGGAAAATGGAGCGGGAAGCTAGGATCATCTTTCATAACAGTGTCGATGATATGACAGTTTTGTTATCTGTCTTATTAATGAAATCATTGATCACCTGATGAGGGAGATAATAAACTACATTCCACCAGTGTTCCTGAAGCTCAATTAAACTGGTATTACAAATAAGGAGGGGAAAGAAACAAACAACAATGGAGCCCAAGTAGGAAGGATCAGTTAAAACTTTTCATTCCCAAAGCGACGTTTTCAGATGGGCACATTTGGAGTGACTGCAACCCTAAGTATTTTGAAATTGTGCAAATCCCTATCATATCAAGGACTTTGTTTTCAGCCAGTTGTAGAATCACTAGCAGTTTCATTAAGTACAATTTAAAACAAATTAAAATTTATTATAAAAACATTACTTGCTTCGTGAAGTAAGATTCAAAAGTAGAAGTGGAAATCCTGCATTGTGTAAGTGCTTTGTAATAGGGAAAATGGAAAAAAAAAATCCCTACTTTCCCTCCCCCATGGTGAAGGAATCTGAAGCTTGTCCCCACATCCCACATAGGTATATTAGGTAAGAAGACCAAACCAAGAGTTCATAACCTGGGTTCTTTGAAAACAAAGTAGCTTATCATCCCTTCCTCTCTTAAAGCCCTTTGGGAATCCTAGTCAGAAGGGAATTAGGTTTGGATTTAATGAGGTGGCTCTATTGTTTGGTGTTGGGCTGCCCTGGAATGTGCTCTTTCTGTCCCTCTGGAAGGAAGGGAAGCACTTCTGGTGACTTCTCATGTTTCACGGTGAATTGTATTCCTAGGTGTTTCTCCATTCTCTGTGCCAGCAAGGATCAGTCCAGCCCCATCTGAGCTTGAAAGAGGAGCTGTGATCAAAGGCGCTAATGGTGTCACTGATCTCTGGTGATTGATTAGGAACAGAAGTTCTGGAGAATTCAGCCTTTCCTTATAATTTCAAATTCATTAGTGTCTGCTATTAGGATAGCTAGCTCTTAATCAGCAAAATTACTACAATGAACCATATGGGAAATATTGTGTTTTCCTTCTTGATCTATCACCATTTTTCCCCCCTTTGGTGGTGCTGGGGATGGAACTCAGGGCTTCCACATGCTGGGTAAATGCTCTGCCACTGAGCCAAATCCCCAGCTTCATCATTATTTTTAAGTTTATTTGAACCATGGTCACATTTTATAAGCCACCTTTCTGTTTAAATGTACTGTAAAGAAATATTCTTTATGTAAATTGGGTTGAATAGTTTGGACTTCCACATATAAATTGGGAAACATATTTGGGAGTGAAGACGCACATGGTTTCCAAAGCAATGTAATCATATCAGATAATTACATGTTAGGTAATCATTACATATATGTAAAGGTTTTATCGACTTGGAAATTTAAGTGTTTCATATGCAGATTTTAAAAACCTTTCAGTCATTTTTATGGGATGAGCTAATATTTCTCATTGCCATTCAAGAAGATGACCCATTCTTGTGTGCGTGCACATTTTCCTTAAAAATGAAAACAAATGCATTTCATGCCAAGAGATGACATGTCTTACAACTGGAGATGATGCAGCTTAAAATAACAACAAAGGAAAAGAAAAAGAAACTTTCTATAACTGTTCATAACTCGGCTGTAGCCATTGGCTTAAATACACATAGAGTAGGGATTGGTTGCAAAAGCATAGGAAAAAATTCTATTTTAGAAGGCACTGCAGTCTGGGAAAGAAAAGTTGAATGGAAAATAGAGAATGTAAATTTTTATTAAGATTACTGTTACCTTCTGTGATCTGCTGTAGGTTGTCAAGGACTCTTGGTTCGTACTTCCTTGTAGCTAATTCTTTTCACAGAAAACTTCATTCTGAGGACTGCTTTTTGAGTAGGACTGAAAAGTGTGTTTACACTCTAGAGTGAGAATATTAAGAGATCACGCAAATGAACCTTTGGGAAAAGATGGTGTTGCAATTAGGAATACTAAACTTTAATGGATGTTGAAGACTTCCTTTTTGAGAAGTATTTTTGTTCTATTGGCAGTGATAAGAAAAATAATCTGAGACCTTTGCCTGTAACTAAAAGAGAACTTCTAGAAAGAATATAACAATGGTATGGTTAAAGTAATGGAACTTCCAGAAATGTAAATATTTCCTGGTTAAAATATGAATCTAATAATGAATTGAAGATTTTGTTCTAGCATTTAGAAGCTAGAAAACACACAGTGGTCCATTTCATATTAAGTTTAAATCAAATCCCTTTTTAAAAACCTAATGAGCCGGGCGTGGTGGCGCACGCTTGTAATCCCAGCATTTGGGAGGCTGAGACCGGAGGATCCGGGTTTGCGGCCAGCCTCAGCTACCTAGTGAGGCACTCCGCAACTTAGTGAGACTCGGTTTCAAAATAAAGAATAAAAAATAGGGCTGGGGGTGTAGCTCGGAGGTAGAATGCCCCTGAGTTCAATCCCCAGTACT
>PVLC010000434.1:42199-59640 GCA_004027655.1 Graphiurus murinus | reverse complement strand
CACCTAATGTTCCTAGGCTTGTTTTCAAATCCTGGCAAGTTTCAGAGCAGTAGAAAAGTTCCTTTCCTATAAATGTTGACAGCAGTTCCTGAGTAGGCTAACAGTGTTTTATAAATAGAGTTTACTTAGCAAAAACCATATGTATGCCCAGTGAAATAATCTCACATTTATTTATGTTTTGATTTATAGAAAACATGTGCCCCTTGACAAAGCCTTTGGGCTCTTTTCCGCAATTAAAAGGAATCATTTTAAAAAAAAAATAGTAACCATCTTAATGGGAAACTTTTTCAAATAAATTTAAGCACTTTCTTTGATCAGTTTTACACAAAATCAGAATATTTTCATTTATTAGTTTGACCCAAAGAGCTGGGGTGAATTAGAAAAAAAAAAAAAAAAGATGCTTTTAAGTCTGCCTACCTACCTATCTCTCTGCACTTACACATGCATGCGTGCATACATTTATACATTGTATTATATGTTGAATATTAGGGAAATCCATAGATTAAAAAGGCTGGCTTTTGCGGGAGTAGTACTGTGCAGTGTTACAGCAAAATAAAAAAAGCAAGTCTACTGTTTGTTTTTGTTGGTGACTAGTGTTGATTTAGTATGAAGTAGTACTTTTATTTGGCTTAGGTTTTTTAGACTGAAGGAGGAGAATGTGGCTCCATATTGGCTTCCTTTGGATATCTGCATAGTGTTTATACCTTGATTCTCTCCGTCAACAATAGATCATAAGGAATGAAGGGGATAAGCAAATGCTTTGCAAATTTCTTAACCCTTTCATTTTTTTGAAGAAAATTTTTATTTAAAAATGTTTCTTTTGTTTGGGAGTGAGTAAAGTTTAGGAGTGGATTATATAGAAGAAAAACCCTCGCTGAGCACTGTGTGCATGCCTATAATCCCAGTACTTGAGAGACTGAGACAGGAGGATTGCAGGTTTGAGGCCAGCATGAGATAAGTTGAGACCCTGTTTCAAAATAAAAAGTAAAAAGCACTGGAGGTATATGTAGCTTGGAGGTAGAATGCCCTTGGGTTTATTCTTCAGTACCAAAAAAAAAAAAAAAAAGAAATAAAAGAAGAAGAAAATCTTTCTTAATTTAATAAAGAAATAAAGAAGTGTCTATATTATCTGGGACCAGGCTACAAAATACTGCTTCATCAATATTCTAGACCAAGCCAGGCATGGTGGCACATGCCTGTAAACCTAGTGCTTGGGAGACTGAGACAGGAAGATCGCTTAGGTTCAAGACCAGCCTCAGCAACTTAATGAGACTCTCAGCAACCTACTGAGACCTTTTTTAAAAAACAAAAAATAAAAAGCGCTGGGGTTATAGTTTGCAAGTAGAATGCCCCTGGGTTCAATCCCCAATACCAAAAAAAAAAAAAAAAAAATACAAAAAAAAATACAAAAAATTAAAAATCTAGATCAGATCTTTGTTATTCGATTTGATAGAGGGTGAGTTATGTGTGGACAAAAAGAAAGTCAGTGTGTGTGTCTGTGTGTGTGTGTGTGTGTGTGTGTGTGTGTGTGTGTGTGTGTGTCAAATAGAGAAATTTCATATTTGTATATGCTAATCATACTAGTATAAATCTTACATATATGTAAATTCTAGTATAGTTATATATCCTATTCTAACTTGGGCGGCTTTCATTTTTTAATTGAAATGAGAGATTGTATGCGTTTAAAAAAAATAAGCGTGTAGGAATTCTTCTCATGAAGGTAATAGTTTTCTGAGCCCTAGAAAGTCTAGCTCCTCCGTGTACTAACAACTACTACTGACTGCAACGGCAGCTACCTCAAGACTGAGCTGTTATCTAAGAGGAATGAGCCATCTTCCACAGTGTGGGGGCTCCTTTGACAACCTAGGAATCCCTAAGGTTCATAGATAGTCTTCAGAGAATGGGCGAACACAGAATTATTTTACACAGCACTTTATGGACTTCCACTCTCTTTCCTCCACCCTGGGAACTTAAGAGTTTTACGACCCAGTGCTTGTCAGAAGCACTGGTGAACAGGTAGGATTTGGAGCTCTAACTTTCTCTGGGAAACTATTGGTTGAATGATTAGGATTGTCCTTGAAGGAATGGTCATCTATAAGAAGAGAGCTTCCCAGTGATTAGGGAGCACAAAACTGAATTCTTTTCATGTGCAATGTGATGTGATAACTATAGCTGTAACCCAGCAGATTTTGTAGGGGCTGCACAATTAGAAATCAAAAGAGTCTGCTTGCACCTCAATTGACCTCTGAAAAGGAAGGACTTGGTGTGTGTGTGTGTGTGTTATTGTGCTTTTGGGGATTGAACCCAGGGAGCATTCTACTTCTGAGCTCCCCCCCTCAGCCCCAATTTATTTTTAAATTTGAAACAGGGTCTCATTAAGTTGCCAAGGGTCTTGCTAAGTTGCTGATGCTGGCCTCAAACCTGCGATCCTCCTCTCTCAGTCTCCCAAGTACTGGGATTGCAGGTGTGCAACACCACATCTGCTGGGTCATAAAAGTTAAAGAGCTTTCCCCATTGGATAGTCTGTCTTCATGACATTCACTTCAAGTTCCACAGGAATTTAGAAGAATGTAAAATAACAGGAAAGATATCAGGCACATAAGGGCAGCTTGAGAGGAATGAATTAATAATAATCTAAGTTTAGAGAGGGAAATTTAGAATTCTCTTAATTAAAACTGTTTAAATCCCAGGTATGAGTCCATATTGGGTAAAAAGCCACTGAAGACTTTGTTTAGACCAAAATGCACCCTCATATTGTTGCGTCAAAAACAGCTCCATGTGTTCTGAAGTGTAGTCGGTAGATAATACTTTTAGGTGCAAATCCAGGGAGATTTTTGCTCAATTTTGACTGAAGCGTTGATGATTATAGGTAATTTCCACAACACAGTTGATCTCTGACATCTGAGATGTGTTCCCTCGACCTAGACCTGGCATTGTTCCTCAGGGACCCTGGCTTTCTGCGCTTCTCTTTCGGGTGTCTCTGCATGTGGCTACTAGAAGGAGCACTCAGACTTGGGTGTGACTAGTGCCTCCCACACCAGGGCCTCTTTTAAACCTCTTGAACATCCTCATACAGTGCTTTGCACAGTCTTCTATTTGGCATCTGTTTTTATGAAGTTATATTTCATCATGGCTTTACTTAGAGCCTTTGCAAATTTTTTTTTGATGCTAATTCAGTTGCTTTAAACTTTTTGGAGTGGAAAAAGGAAACAAAACCAAGAGTACAATAAACTTTGATTACCAGACCACTAAACACTGAAGTTCTCAAGCAACCCATATTTGTAGTTCTTTGAGCATGGAATTTATAGGCAGAAGCTGGGGAGAGTTGTTACTGAAGAGTGAGGCAGCCGGGAAGGATCAGCACAGGGAAGGATCCATGGCTCTGCTCTTCACAGGGCCACCTGGAGGATACCACACCATCCAAGTTCACTGTGTAAGTTCACTCTGGAGCAGTCATTAAAGTAATGCATTTTAGGAAGAGTTTCAGTAAAAATGGAACCTATGGGAGACTGAGGAATGCAGGGCACCTCTCACTTAGACGATGTCCAGGCAGCCTGCTCACCTGAGCAGTTCATATTATTCTCTGCTTTACTCTGTCTTAAACTTACTTTTTATTTGTATTTATTAAAGGAATCCCTGCTCACTGGGAAATTAA
The DNA here is from genome assembly GCA_004027655.1 of Graphiurus murinus. Classification (NCBI taxonomy): domain Eukaryota; kingdom Metazoa; phylum Chordata; class Mammalia; order Rodentia; family Gliridae; genus Graphiurus; species Graphiurus murinus. The sequence goes on along the minus strand of PVLC010000434.1, from coordinate 55,985 downwards.
GAAATGCATAAAGAAAACCAAGAATGTGGTCTGCAGTCTCACCATTAGAACCTAATCTTTGTTAACCTTTGGATTATTTTTGGTCTCTTTTTCTATTCATTTTCTAACTGGCCGTCTTCAGATAGCCTTATGGGAAAAATTCCATGTCATAGACCCCTCTTCTCCAACTTAGGCTTAATGGCTCTAATTTATTCATTCAATCCTCTGAAGTCATTTCGATTTTTCTTTTTTCCACTTATAAATAATGATGCATGGTGGTGCACACCTGCAATCCCAATACTTGGGAGGCTGAGACAGGAGGAATGTCAGCCTGAGCAACTTAGCGGCAGGTCCTGTTTCAAAATAAAAAATAAAATAGGGCTGGTGGTGAAGCTCAAAGGTAGAATGCCCTTGGGTTAAATCCCCAGTACTATAGAAATAAGCAAATAAATAGCGATCTGATGAAATCCTTCCAAGCAAATCTGTGTGCTTTGAACACTTCTTACCAAATCACCTCCAAGAAATATAGCAACTTATATTTCCATCAGCTGATTATGTGACTGTTCATTTTCAGAAGTACTTACCAACCTTAGGGAAATACTGTTAAGGAAGATACAATAGGTGAAAACCTCACCTCATTCTTTGGGCTTTTAATTGAAGTACAGTACACAAAACCATGCCTGTAGTGAAAGCAAGTAGCTTGATGAATTTTCCCGAAGTGAGCACCATGTAAACAGTGCCTAGATCAAGAAGGAAACACTTGCGGTTTTGACCGCCCTCTTGGTGGTGGGTATTTGGATGGTTGCCAGTGTTTGCTCGTTAGGAACATTGGCTGTCAGGTGCCTGTGTTTTGGTGGACCTGAGTTCACAACTATGGTGGGCATACACTTAAGGGTGGAATTACTGCATCCTTGGCTGTACCTGTATTTAGCTTTATAGATAATGTGTCATGGTATTTCTGAGTGGCTGTGCAGATTTACTTCACATTCTTGCCAACATTGTTTATTTTTCATTTTAGCCCTTCTGTTGGCCATGCAGTGGCATCCAGTTGTGATTTTAATTTGTCCCTAACAAATAAAGGACTTAAGCATCTCTTTGGATATTTATTGGACATTTGGATATTCTCTTTTGTGAGGTCCTATTAAAATTGCTTGTGTTTTTACTTTGGAATTTGTAGTTCTTTGGGGTAGATAATTACTTACCAGTTCTTCTGTTGCTGATTTGAAATGGTATCTTTATCTGACACTGCCTTAATACATATTTTAGCTTTTCTTCTACCTTTTAAGATGTTACACATTTTATCTGATAGTACATGTTACCTTTTATTATTTTCCCTTTTCAAATGGCTCATGGCTCTTATTCTTCCACATGAAGTTTAGAAACATTTTAGAATTATGTTGTCCATATATATATATATATATATATATATATATATATATATATATATTTAAAAACCAAAAAATACGTCTAGGTGCAATAAATTTTAGCAATAATGGTTAGTTCTCAGAGAATGGAAAGGGAATAAGATGGAGAGGGTACAGCTACATCTGTATTATTTTATTTCTTTAAAGAGACAGGGCTTTACCTTGTAGTAAGTCTACAGAGTGGGCAACTGGATGCTATTTATGTTTACTCTCTGAAATATGTCATGATTAAAAAGTACCTTGTTGGGATTTTGTGTGGAATTATATTAAGCTAACTTATTCAGGCTTTATCTTAATTATACTGGCTGCAAGAAACAGTCTTAGCTGTTTTGCTGCCACATTCTCACAAAGTTACCGTCTTCCCAGGCATACATCAAAGCCACACAAATGCACACTTGCTCCGGAGTCCATGTTCTGCATTCATCTTCTGAAGTGTTTTTCTAAAATCTGTCACTTCTGAGAAAGTACGTAGGAAATAACAGTTGGCAAGACCTACCAGGTGTTTGCTGCATTTTCACCTTTATACTTTAACATGTTCTGGAAGCAATTTGGGTTTACTTTTGTCTCATCTGTCTTGCATTGAAAGTTGCAAGTACATTGATGAGTACTTTGGTTAATGTAAATGCCTCTTGTATCCTCTCAGGAGAAGCACATTCTCCAGGTTCTCTGTTATCAGGCTGTATTTTTATCAAGCCACAGTATCTGACCTCTGTATTTTTGAATAGTGGATCTGTAACCTGATGATTTTTTCTTCTGAAATCTTATCCTTGCCAGAGTCAGACATTAGAAGTATGTTGAGGTTGTTTATTTGTTTGTTAGTTTGTTTTTGTTAAAGTTACATTGATAGCCCCAGATAAGATCAGTGGACTCTTGGGGGGATCCTCATTTTTGTAACTTACATTAACCTAATGAACTAGTGACTTGGGAACATTAGACTTAAGATGGCACTGGCTGTGACCAAGTTGAAGAGGGAGGTGAAGGATGCAGTCTGGGCTCTGTGCAGAGTGCTGTTGTGAGAGCTCTAATGAAAAGAGGCAGGTCCCACACATCTTTAAGGATGCTAAGTAGCAAGATATATAGCCCTCTGAAGTCAAGAAATGTCACTTTCTAAGGTGTGATTCCAGTAGTTTCTTTGAGTCTCAACTTCACGGACTTGAACGCTTGCCCACAACCTGCTCCTCAGAGCTTTTGGGAATAATCCGGAGGCATGACTCTTATTTGTTCTCCACATTTCAGATCATCCAACATTTGGTTAGCCTGTTGTCTGGGGAGATACAAATTCACCAGAGCCATGCCAATAAGCACAGAAGATTTGCCAGCCCACAAAGAAATGCAGACTTCCTTTTTTCCCCCACAGGAATGTCTTGGGGAGATCATGCATATAATAGAACTTTTCATGTTTAGACCCTGTTCAGGGGATTTCTGTCTAGTAAGAACCCTGCCTTTAGCATGCTCAAATGGAACAAAGCTCAGGAAGAGGTTGTGGGCAGAATTTGGGGAAAGAAAATATCATAAACCCTGGGCCATCATATTTTCTCAACTCCTTTGCTCCCAATTCCATGCAATTATACACGCGGGATTCTTTTTTTACCCATATGCTGCTGTAGTCAGCAGATACTATCGAGGCTGTACTAAGTGCCAAACACTGTATTTGATTGTGCAGGTTAATAAAATATGGGCCTGCTCTCAAGATACTCATAATAGAATGAGTAACGACCAAATTACTGTGTACTCAGTAAATGCAATGTAGATGATACCTACAGAGTGTCAGAGAAAATCTCATAGAAGAGGTGCTCTCATGAACATGTCATTGGTGAAGCCAGGGCAAACAAGTGGGGACTGGGAGCTGGAGAATGAGATAAAGAAAGCATGTGAGGTAGACAGAGCCTCAGAAGTGTGGGTTCGAGGTAGGGAGAGCTGTGGTTGAGAATGTGAATGGAAAGGTGTACAATGTCAGATGGTAGGGCCATTTGAGGGCAATTCTAAGGAGTGTTGTTTCATTCTTAAAGTGGGTAAGGGGAGGGGAGTGATGGGATGTCAACTGCTTAAAAAATACTTTGCCCCGGTGGGAAGGATGGGTTGGAGAGGAGAAAATGGAGGCAATCAGGAGGCTGCAGAGGACCTGGTAAGGAACTGGAGACAAGAGGAGGTAATATCAAATTAGTGTATTGAATAGATATTTACACTGCAGTATTATTCACTGTAGCCAAGATATAGGACCAACCTAAGTGTCCATTAGGGATAAATGGATACAAAACAATGGAAAAACATTCAGCTAAAAAAAGAAAATCCTGTCATTTGTGGCAGCATGGATGAACCTAGAGGAAATAAACCAGGCCTAGGAAGATAAATACTGCATAATCTTATTCATCTAAAAAATAGATTTTATAGAAGCAGAGCATAGAATAGTAGTTATAAGAGGCTGGGGCAGTTGGGAAGTTGGGGAGATGTTGGGCAATGGATGCAAAATTAGGATTAGATAAGAGGAATGATTTACAGGGATCTATTCTACTGCATGGTGTCTGTAGTTAATGATGATATAGTGAATTCTTGAGAAATGCTAAGAGAGGGGGTGTTACGTGTGCACAGCACACCCACACAAAAGCCTGTTAGGTAATGCATGTTTTAATTAGCTAGATTTAGCCTTTCCACAATGTTATATATACTTTGAAACATCTCATTGTACATATGATTTTATTTGTCAATGTGAAATAATAAAAAATTGAAAAAAAACAGAGGGCGAAAGGAAGGTTTCTACTGAGGGCCACTTCGTCTGTCAGGTGGCTCTCCCCAGCACTGATCCTGGCTCTTGAGGCCCGGGGATGGGAATGCCATATGCCTTGTGTCTAGGCCTGGTTGCTAGCTCCAGGGAACTACATGCAGTATGCTTTCAAGCTTATACAAACACTGCTCAGACTTTTGTCAAGAGTTCCTTTAATAAGTGCTCTTCAAAACTATTTTTAAATTAATTTATTTACTTTTAATTGGTGCATTGTAATCATACATCTTTGTTAGGTACAAGCTGGTAAAGGCATACATGCACACATTTCTCATTTAATCCTTCTCCAATTCCCACCCTACTTCCTCTTCCTCCCTCCTTCTCAAGTTCAGTTTAGTGATTGACTTTGATGTGTTCATGAAAATACATCAAGTGCATTAGGGTATTCCCCCTCCCCCCATCACCTTCCGTTAAGTCAAATTCTTTGCTCACCTAAGGATTCTCTTTCTTCATCTTGAGTCCCTCTTATGTCCCATTTTCTCCCTAGCTTCCACATATTAGGGAGAGTATACTATTTTTTACATTTTGTGACTGATTAATCTCATTTAACATAATGTTTTCCAGTTCCATCCATTTCCCTGCAAATAACATGATTTTGTTTTTCTTTATGGCTGAGTAAAATTCCATTGTGTACATATCCCATAGTTTTGTAATTTATTCATCTGTTGATGGACATCTTGGCTGGTTCCATGGTTTGGCAATTGTAAATTGTACAGCTATGAACATAGATACACATGCATTGGTCTGAAAGTTTGGTTTGCATTCTTTGGGGGTAGATACCCAGAAGTGGTATTGCTGGATCATATGGTAGGTTCATTCCCATTCATCTGAGGATCCTCCATATTGTTTTCCAAAGTGGTTGCACTAATTTGCAATCCCACCAACAATATATTAGGGTTCCCAGTTCTCTACACCCTCGTCAGCATTTATTGTTGTTTGTGTTATTGATGATTGCCATTCTGATTGGAGTTAGGTGAAAGCTCAAGGTAGTTTTGATTTGGATGTCTTTGATTGCTAATGATGTTGAACATTTCCTCATACATTTATTGGCCATTTGTATTTCTTCTTTTGTGAAGTGTCTATTTAGATCTTTTTCCCATGTTTTTTGATTGGGTTACTTGTTTTCTTAGCTGTGAGTTTCTTTTTTTCTTTTTTTTTTTTTTTGCTGTACTGGGGATTGAACCCAGGGGCATTCTACCTCCGACCTATACCCAGTCCTATTTTTTATTCTTTATTTTGAAACAGGGTCTCACTAAGTTGTGGAGTGCCTCACTAGGTAGCTGAGGCTAGCTGCAAACCCGTATCCTCCGGTCTCAGCCTCCCAAATGCTGGGATTACAAGCGTGCGCTACCACGCCCGGCTAGCTGTGAGTTTCTTGAGTTCTCTGTATATCCTAGATATTAGTCCTCTATCCGAAGAGTAGCTGGCAAAAATTTTCTCCCACTCTGTGGGCTCTCTGTTGAGGTTCTTGATAGTTTCCTTTGCTGCACAGAAGCTCTTCAGTTTAATGCAATCACATGTATTGATCTTCCTTTGAGTTGCTTGTGCCTTTGGGGTCTTGTTGAGAAAGTTTTTACCTGTGCCTGTGTGTTGAAGTGTTGGGTCTATGCCCTCTTCAAGTAGCTGCAAGGTCTTTGGCCTGACTTCCAGGTCTTTGATCCACCTTGAGTTGACTCTTGTGCAGGGTGAGAAAGTGGGTTTTATTTCCATTTTCCTGCATATGGTTAACCAGTTTTGCCAACACCATTTGTTAAAGAGGCTATCTTTTTTCCAGTGTATACTTTTGGCTCCTTTGTCAAACATCAGTTGACTGTAAGGGTCTGTTTCTGAATCTTCTGTTCTGCTCCATTGGTCTGTGTGTCTGTTTTTGTGCCAATACCATACTGTTTTTATTACTGTGGCTTTGTAGTAGAGTTTGAAATCAGGTATTGATACCTCCTGCATGGTTCTTGTTGCTAAGAACATGACTTGGACCTGGAGAGTCATTTATGTATGGGGAATATTGTAAGAGGAAGACAAGGTTTGGGGTTCAGGGGAAGCATTTTCGTTTTAAGCACCTTGATTGCCAACATGTACTTGAATGTACATCTACAGTACAGAAAACAGAAGGGGAGTTGAGATTCAGCTTCTAGATCTGTAGATGGTAAAGGCAAAGGGCATGTGTGATGCAGCTTATGAGGGAAAACCACTATTATGACATGAGACTGTTAGCAAAGTGTGTGTATGGGCTGGAGGGAGGATAAAGCCCACAGGTGAAACCCAGTGTAGCATTTTTGGAGAGAAGAGATGGCGACTGCAGCCTAGGACTTTGCCAGGCCCAGATTTTAGGAAGGTGGGAGATAGCTGTGATTTCCAGTGTGGCAAAGAGGGGAGGAAGATTCAGGCCTGGGGAAGCACGGGATGTGGCTTTGGGGATTTTGGAAGCTTCTGCAGGTGTCAGCAGGAAGATGAAGTCGCGAGGGAGACCCTGTGGGTATAGCATGAGGCTGTGGGTGCCTCTGCAGGGGAGGTGCAGAGTAAATGGTTTTTTAAAGGAGGTGAAGAAGAGGCACAGAGCTGGAGCTGAAAATGTAGGTGGAGGAGGGCAGGGGCTTCTAGGAAGGGGAGGTCTGAGTCTGGGCAGTTAAGGAAGAAAGAGCAGGGCATGAAGACAGTGACAGTCAACAACGAGGCTGGCAGGTCCCATGGAGACTGTGTGTGTCAACCCCAACCAGCCACACCTTGCGACATTGAGATCCTGAAGCGCTGACTGTAAGGCTGGTCACTAAGGCTCCCCCAGGCTTGGGTGTGGTGGTGTATGCTTGTAGTCCTAGTACTCAGGGGGCTGAGGCAGGAGGATCCCTTGAACCCCAGAGTTGGAGGCCAACCTGGGCAAACAGAGACAAGGTGTCTCAAAGTAAAAAATAAAGAAGGCTGAGGGGATTAAAAAAAAAAAAAAGGGAATCAGAGGAGGAGGGAAGAAATTAACAGTTTGCTCTTGGTGGGGGTATAGCTCAGGGGTGAGACTTGCCTATCATGCATGAAGTTCTGGGTTGGATCCTCAGCACCTCAAACAAAACAAAACAGCAGAGATTCTGTTCCCTTTTTCCCAGTAAGATTGTGAGAGTAGCAGATATGAGTTTGGGAATGGTGAATATAGTAAGCTTTTTTGTGTGTGAGAAATGAGGAAGTTCATTGAATGCATCTGAGTAGCATTGCCCAGGAATGTTGGGGACCCAGCTGAGGTCAGGCACCCTTATTTCATGATCATATTAGTAAAACCCCATCTATTTACTGCTGCTTCTAGAAGAGTAGAGAGAACAGGAGACTGACCTGGGCACTAGTGCGGATAGTGTTTGTTTCTCTCCCCATCAACATGATGGTGTGCATGTTTGTGAGAGGATCACAGACATCAGGTGTTCATTTGTGCAAGGTGAGTTCTGAATGTAGCCCTTGTAGAGATGAGACCCACTAAGTTTGCCTTCATTCGTAGAGAGGCTAACTGATCATTGGCATAAAATTGATATAGTCAATACCGACTAGAGCGCTGGCATATATTACTCGTTTTTAGTACAGTTTCGGTCTTACAAGATTTTAGAAGCAGGAGGGATGTTTGGCAAGGCCGTGGACTGCACTGCTTTGAGGTCTGTATATGTGTGTGATTCAGGTGACGTTAGATTTGGGGGAGAACCCTGACCAAAGATTGGCCAATGCCTCTATCTTTGGAGTTCTGTTGTATCTGATTACTATAAGCTTTAAATATTAAATGTTTTCCGGAACACATCTTCAAAGTCACTCTGGTTTCTCTCCACTACCATGAGTGTACGTATTGTGGATGGTTATTTTATATCACAACCAGTGTCACCTACTAGCTTCAGGTCTTAGAATGAGGCATTTAACCTGTCTGTAAGGCAAGGCAATAGCAGTTTCTATCCCATAGGTTGATTTTGTCAGTTGCCTACACAGTTTTGAACACTTACTTACTCATGAATAATAAATACTAAAATGCATATTATCTTGTTCACATCCTAGATCATGTTGACAAGGTAACCCTTCTTTTCTCCTAGAAGTGGTTTTTGTATTTGTGCATTTTAGCCTGGCTTTATGTATTTACATAACCCATCTTTAACAGATCCAGATATAAATGCAAAGTTGTCTTTCCCTTGAAATATCTCAAATAAAGGAGATTCTCCTGTCAGGTGATTTGCCCAAGAGGTCACAAGAGATCTAGAAAAAGACTTGAAGCTTGACCTTCCTCTCTTAGTGAATGTCTAGACCAGCATATCCAGTATGAGGAATATTTTTTTCAGACACAAGGAAATAGTTCTTGCTGACTTAATTTAAAAACCATATAATTTGCTGGGCGTGGTTGTGCATGCCTATAATCCCAGTACTTGAGAGGCTGAGATCTTGAGAGGTTGGGATAGGAGGATCACAGGTTGGAGACCAGCCTCAGCAACTTAGCGAGACTCTTAGTAACCTAGAGAGACTCTATTTCAAAACAAAAGAAAAGAATACAGAGGGCTTGCAGTATAACTCAGATGTTGAATTCCCAGTACCACACACAAAAATGATATATGTGTATATAAATATAATTCACTAGTCTATCACCATCCTTTTTTATACATACCAGGTATCTTTCTTGGAAACAACTAATGCAACTACTAATTTTTAATTGGCTAAAAATCTTTAGAAACAGATTTTGCAGGCCAAAAGGTAGGGTCAGCAAAGTATTTACTTAATCATTAGGGAACAAGGCTTGGGACACAGAGTTAGTCCATTCCATCCCCTTCATTTTTTTTTTTTTTTTTTCTTTTTCTTTTTGTCGGTACTGGAGATTGAACTTAGGGGCATTCTACCTCCGAGCTATACCCCCAGCCCTATTTTTTATTCTTTATTTTGAAACAGGGTGTCACTAAGTTGCGGAGGGCCTCACTAGGTAGCTGAGGCTGGCCGCGAACCTGGATCCTCCGGTCTCAGCCTCCCAAATGCTGGGATGACAAGCGTGCGCCACCATGCCCAGCTCATCCCCTTCATTCTAAGTTGTTGTGCTTGCTGAAGACATGAGGGTGCTGAAATGATACCCTATCACTGGTACAAGCCTGGGCCTTGCTGGGACCAGAGGATGGTGATAGGGCATATTTGCATTGATGGGCATTGCATAAATGGGTCAAGCGTGTGACCATGCGTGGTCTCCCTGTCTGGGAGCCATGGCTCATACCAGTAGTCCCCTAGCTCCCAGGTAAGCTAATTGAAGGCACTACTTGTAAGATGCTCCATGTATGAAAATGGGTCATTGGAGGACTACTCTTCTAATGGATATTGCTTTATACCTTAGATTCATTACCATTATTGTTGCCAACATTACAAGACACAAATTTATCTCCTACTTCCCTTCCTTCCGTTTTCCTCTTCTCCACTCCTCTCCCTCTCCCTTTCCCTCTCCTTCTCTCTTTTCCTCTCCTTTCTGATCTCTCTAGGTTTTACTACAGAGATACTTTTCTTAGTGGTTAAGAGCACCAACACACAGGCATAGACACCCAAGGCAGAGAATTCTTTATAGAACCATAGCCTCCAGGAGGTAAGACCTCCTAGATCCTAGAGACTATGCCTTCTTGGATGAATGAATCCATTGGTAAAAGCCCTAAAAAATAGTGCTATGGCCACTACTCAAAAGAGAAGTACTTGACATTCCATTTCCAGACAGTTCTAATCCTTAGAGCATTCTTCACATTTATGTGGGGCAGAAGTCCATCTCCCCATAACTTCCAGATTGTCTACACCCTCCTTGCCTTGTACAGTTTTCTTCAAAAGCCCTTTAAATATCAGAGGGATGGATGGTTCTCTGGCCTTCTGGATCCATGCAAGTGACTGCCAATTCATGGTCCACAGATACAAGATATTTGAAGAGTAAGGTGCCAAGATCTCTATCCTTCCTTCTTTTTACCTTTCTTCTTATCTGGATTGGCTTTGGGTGTTCATTGTTTTTCTAGTTGGGTCTGAACAGGTGTTTCAACACTTTTTTTTTTTTTTTTTTGCGGCACTGGGGATTGAACTCAGGGGCATTCTACCTCCGAGCTATACTCCCAGCCCTATTTTTTATTCTTTATTTTGAAACCGAGTCTCACTAAGTTGCGGAGTGCCTCACTAGGTAGCCGAGGCTGGCCATGAACCCGGATCCTCTGATCTCAGCCTCCCGAATGCTGGGATTACAAGCGTGCGCCACCACACCCAGCTGTTTCAACACTTTTTGAAAGTGCAAAATAAACTGTGTGGCATGGTGGATGTACAGTAGAGCAAACTTCTGTTAATGTTCACGATTGAATTAGGATTGAGGAATTGTATTTTGTAGTCAATTCACTCTTCCTGACATAAAAGAGTATCTCTAGGTATTCTTCCATATCTGTTGCCAGGTTGTGTTTTTGCCACTTGATACTGAAAATGACTTGAGTGGTAATTTTTTTTGCTTTAATATTGCTCTTTATTACATTTTTTTTCCTTCATAGCTTCAGCTCATCATCACAGGATAAAAATGATAGGATTGGCTCCCGCCCTTAAAGAAATCATAATATTGTTCAGATCCAAGGCTAAGGGAGAAGGAAGATGTGTGTGTGTATACATGTTCATACACACATACCCACACACATGTCTTCCTTCTGTTCACCTCTTGTCTGCTTTTGCACGATAGCCATCACACATAAAAGCTCACTTAAAAAAAACCAAACCCCTCACTTTAAGTTGTCATGACAGTCAAAACCAGAAAACAGATGGACATTTGAGATGGACTCGTCTGCCCGGGCTGGTGCTGGAACATACGTAGTGAGACAGTGGAATTGGAGTTGAAGGCAGAGCAGTACTTATTTACCTGTCCTCTGCTGGTGTGTGTTTTGTAAGGTAAATCGGAATTCTAATAGGGTTTTAATGTGCTTTCTGTAAACTTATTAGAAATAGATATTGTGCCTGATGCCTGTTATTTACCTTGCATACTAATGTCTGTGCATCAACAATGGAAATTTTTCATCTGCTCCCAAGTAGGAGCAGGCCTGAAAATCATTTTCAGAAATTTTAGAAATGTTAGTAACCCAGCTTTGTGGTGAGTAGCTAAAACCACATCTAACATTTGGATCAAACTTGGTGCATTTTCAAAGTGCTGCTGCCTCTTGCATGTCTAGCTGACATTTTTCTAATTCTGTTCCTATTATTTGCAGTATATTCTGTATTCTCTTTTGTTTGTTTCTGGTTATTGACCAACTGCTTTATAGATGCCATTTGTTATCAATCATCATAGTAAAATTAGGGATTAAGAAATGCTTTGTCATTCTAGTTGGCAGTGAGATTGTCCCCAGACTCTTTCTTAGCAAAAAAAAAAAGAAAAGAAACTTTTTGCATTTTTGACACTATTGATTGTGTCTCTTCCATTGTTTCTAGACCATCTTCTTTTTTTCTTTTCAGGAGAATTAATCTGTGTATGTGGTATGTGTGTTTGTGTGTCGTGTGTGTTTCTCGGGAGTGTAGCAAAGTTACACCCCAGGGAAGTACTGATGTTCAGGGATTTTAGATACTAAATCAGTCCCTTGAGGGAAGTTCTACAGACTTACCATCTTTAAAAAAAGGTCCCTGCCGTTTGCCTATAAGGCCTTGATTCTAGGTTTTGCCAGACCACTCTGAGATGAGGTAGAGGATCTTTGGAGAACAAACTAAACTTGTCCTGGCCTGTGAGTACAGTAATGTAGTTTTACCTCCATCCCGGGAGCTCAGCACCTCCAGTACTGGCTCGCAACTGAGGACTCAGGGCATGTGATGGAGCTGAATATGTCACACCACAGAGAGCATCACCTGTTTTTTGCACTCTTGCCTTTTTCTAGGTGGTCCACCCTCAGCCCTCTCGCCCCTCTCTGAAGCCTTCTTCTGACCCTTAGCCTGTTACTTCCCACTGTACTTCCCTTCAGTTTTTAGTTAACTAATTGCTCTGTGCAGCAACTCTGTTTTTATGTGTTTGCATGTTTGCTGTTTCCTTGAGGACTTGAGAATCTCATGCCTCTTCTGTTTCCATCACAGCACCCCAATGCATGCAACAGAGGCTGGGGGCGCTGCAAGGGCTCAGTGCAGATTTGTTGAGTGAATGAGTAAGTCTAAAAATGACTGTAACCACACCTGAAGGGGTTTAGGAGAATTTTCACTCCCTTTAGGAAATAAGATGCTACAGATTAGTTGTGGGTTAAGATGGGTCCCACTTATTTTGCAGAATAGATGCTTGTGCTGTATAATTTGGAAACCTCCACTCATGTTTACCAAAACCAGCCTTTCCTGCTCCCTATTTCCAGTCAGTCTTACCATTGTTGATTGGTTTCCTTAAAAAGAGCAGTGTAATCTTCCTGAAGATTATGTGGAGCCAGGAGTTTTCCATAAATATGGATTAAATCATCAGAGATTTACAGAGGTCTTGTGATACCTAATCAGGTAGTTTCTTTCTTGCCAAAATATGTGGGCAGCTGCTTACACTTGTGGCTAGGATAGTGAAGCCTGAGATTGCAGCTAGGTGTGGAAGGTAGTGAATTCATTCTCTTGCTAACCAGAACATTGCAAAGTGGTGAATTCTAGATGTGGTCAAAGGTCCAAGCCCATTACTTCTCTAGGTACTGGGTAAAGACTCCCTGTCTAGTAGCAAGACATTTATGTTTTTGCTTTGAAGTTTTATAATGACAAGTAACTCAATGGGCATTTGAACATAAGACTTCAAAGTTATCCAGTGGTCAAATATCTTTCTTCTCTAATGACTGAGTAGTTTTAACTTTGTTGTGTTAATTGGAAGATTAAATTAGGAAAAGAGTTTCCAATTTAATATCCCTGCATTCTTAATATCCTCATTTTTTAAGGACTTTAACTGAGGGATCTTCTGTACTCGAGTGAACATTGCTTTGGTATCTGCAAGGTGACACCTATTGATTGGCTTTGGTGTATTAGAAAAAGCCTAAAAATGGGATAATTTTTATATAGGCATTGGATAGCTACTGAGACCTTATTTTTGTGAAGACCTTATTTTCTGGGGACTGTAGGAAAGGCCAGCTATGCTTTGTGACAGTAAGAGGGATATTATGGTGGAAAGCTGTAGTAGGTACAGATGAGTTCTGTTGGCAGCCAATCTTGAATGTGAGTTCAGGTTCAGTCCTAAGTAGCAGTGGGTAGCATGGCCTGAGGAAAGGTAGTTGGTAGGTCTCAGCTTCCTTATTTGTAAAATTGAGGTAACATTTTTTGGAGGGGTATTGTCAACAGCAATAGATGTGAGGCACATGACATATACATATAATTGTCAACTTGCTGTTCAGATTTCTTCTGTTGGAAAATGTAGCTCTGTGGCTTCTTTCATATTTTGTCCCTAGGATAATATGCTGCCAACCAATATTAAAATAGATATCTTCTCTTTGCCTTTTCCTTTTCCTTCCTTTCTCTTCTCACCAAGTTTACTAACGAACATGGATTTTAGGGAAAACTTGGACTCTTCTTGTCAAAAACAATATATTCTTCATCAGGTCTATGAGTTGAAGCTAAGGTGAAACTGTCCTATACACTTGAACTAACAAAGGTATTGCCATTTTTTTTTTTTTTTTTTTTTTTTTTTTTTTTT
>PVLC010000434.1:21381-42099 GCA_004027655.1 Graphiurus murinus | reverse complement strand
ATTGCCATTTTAAAAACCTGTATACATCATTTTAATGCTTTAAAAGTGAATGCTAGAGGATGCTTTTTTTGTAATTTTTTATTGTTCCATTTAAAAGGTGTTTCTTTAGAGGTACATCTTTTGCAATGAAAAGTTAATCAGAACTCCTTTGTAAGGAAAGATAAAATATTTAGCTTCTTGTATATCCATCCCCTCCCTCTTTCTTCATTTTCTGAAGCTCTTATTTAACACTGGTGAGAATTGCCAGTTACAATTGTAAGAGTGGGCTGGGCTGGGTTTGGTGGTGCACTCTTGTAATTCCAGCTGCTCAGGATGCTGAGGCAGGAGGATTACCACACTTGCCTAGCATGCATGAGGCTTTGGGTTCAATCCCTGTTACTGCCAAAAGAAAAAAAAAAAGAGAGAGATTCTAAGAGTTGACTGGCATGTTCTCAAGTAGATAATCCAACCATGTTTCCTTAGCAGTTTTTGCTGGGACTGAGTAGTAATGAGTATCATTAGCATTAGTGAGTATCCTTACAGTGTATCAACATTTAGATGTAGATCCCTTTTAAAAGATTTCTCTGTTTTTTAGGACTATGAAAATATCTCTAATTATGACTACATGAATGGAATGAACTATGCTTTCTGAAGCTTCTTGGGGCTCTACCTTACTTATTTACTATTGGATGTTAGGATAATGAAACTGTTTTTACTTTTCTAACCCATTAGTTTTTGTGTCTAAATGTGTTTCGTTTACTAGAGACACTCCACTTGGACATCCTGGCAACACAATCATGTAAGAAAAATGATCAAAAAAGGAAACACATTCATTTGTGGCATTCTAGTTAGAGCTGAGATTCATAGAAGCTGACATGATGTGTCTGTCCATGTGGCCCAGCTGCCTTGGGTGAGGAAGACCGCAACCTAGGTTCATTGAATACCCACTAATCCATCCATCTATCTACCCATTCACTGATTTATTTCTTTAGTAAATATTTTTCCAAAATGCTCATGTGTCAGACACTATGTTAAGTACTGAGGCAATGAGTTAAATAATTTATTTGTTCCAATAATCTGGTGATGAAATTTGATTATTAAATGAACTATGCTAATCAACTATCATTGTTGCTATGATAGAAAAACACTGGGGGGACAGGAGAGCACACAGTAGGAGAATTGGGACTAGATCTGAGGATCAGGGGACACTTCCTAGAAGAAATGATGTTTTAGTTGAAACGTATAAAATTAAAGAGTTGGAGAAAGCCAGGTAATGGGTGAGGAGGTAGGCACAGAGAGAATCTATGTTCCAGACAAAGAAGACAGTCAGTGAGACCTCCCAGAGGTGAAAGGGATCCTTGTATATCAAGCAACTAAAATTATTAATGGATTTGGGCATGGGATGAGAGGAGGTAAATTTGGATGGAACTGATTAAATAGAGTCTAGCTTGGGAAGGTCCACTTAACCTTAAGGACAGCTATGAAGGTGCTCAAGCACTCTCAAGGTAGACAGGATTATATTTGGGCTGTGCTAGTCTAACTATTGTGTGCATAGTAGGAGCAGTACAGAAGTAGTACTAGAAGACTCCTGCATTAACTCAAGTGCACACTTGGTGGTGGCTTAGACTCGATTAGTGTAAACAAGAATGAAAGAATTCATTACAGATATATTAGTGTGAACTCAACAGGACTTAATAGGACTGTGTGGGTAAAGGAGGAAGAGTCAAAGTTGCTACCCAGTACCCTGGCTTGGGCTCTTTGGGTAGTGTGTTAATCAGCTTTCTGTTACTCTAACAAAATACCCAAGGTAAATCAATTTAAAAAGAGACAGGTTAATTTGCTTAACAGTTTTGAAGGTTTCAGTCAGTGACCAGCTGGTCCCATTGTTTTGGGCCTGTGGTCACACAGTATATCATGGTGGCATGTGTGGCAGTGCAGAAGACCCATTCATCTCCTTTCATGATCAAAAGAAAAAAAAAAAAAAAAAAAAAAAGAGCAAGATGGCTACGTCCTATTATCCCCTTCTCAGGCATGCCCCCGTGACCTAAAATCTCCTACTTGGCCTCACCTCTTACGGGTTTCTTCTACCACCTTCCAGTAGCACCAAGCTGAAGACCAAGTCTTAAACACACAGGCCTTTGAGGAGCATTCTAGGTCCAAACTGTAGCAGATAGATGGTGGTACCACCTACTGAGACAGGAGCTGAGCAGGTTTGGAGGCAACAATGACCTCAGTGCATAGTTTGATGGCATCCAAGTGGTTGGATACAAAGCTCAGAAACTTAGAAAAGAGACCTGGGTTGGAAATGTTGATGGTAAGTGAGAAAAGATGACGTTCCAGAAATAGGTCAAGAAGAGATGAACCCCTTGAGATAACACATAGAAGAAGAAACGCTGTCTTTACAAAGGAACTTGGCTGAGAAGAATATGGTGAGTATGTATAGATAGTCCTTTTTTATAGTAAATGTTAGCAAATCTGTTTCCTTTAATTAGTTCTTCTCTAAGTTTGTTATCCTTATTTGATATTGTATAGGCAAGACCCCACCTATGATGCTGATCACTATTGGGACACACAGTATTGGGGGTGTATCCCAGTGGTAGAGTGCTTGCTTAGCACGTGTGAGGCCTTTGATTTGAGCCCCAGCTCTTCACTCCCCCCCCCCCCCCCCATACATCATACACAAGCATCGATGCATGTATATAGGGACACATAGGGTGGGTAGGAGCTGAAGGGTTCTTCTGGGAACAGTTTGCTATACTAAATCGATAATGGCTGGAAATGGGGCAAAAGATTGCCCTTTATGCATTTTTTAAATGCAGAAATCAATACCGTTGTCATGGGCAAAAAAGTAAAAAAAACAAACAAAAAAGCCAAGAAACGTAAACAGTGACTTACTTTGCTATTTTTGGAGCAGGAAGGAGAGAATTCATTTTGAGAGGGTAGGGAGAGGGAGAATTTAATTGTATTTGTTTTATTTCCTTAAAACTATCTGAAGCAAATGTGAGAATCTACTAGTATTTCGTAAATCTAGGTTGTAGGCAACATGGATAACTGTCATATCCAAATGATATGTTTTGTTACTTCTCTATATGCTGGGAATATTTCATAATCAAGTTTTAAAAAAGAAATTATAATAAGATGGGGTGGCATATGTGCTGACTGCCTGTTCAGTTTAGCTCAGGAATCCACGATAAACAAACAGGTAATACTAAATTAGAAGGGGGCCAGATTCAGAAACCTGGCCTTTGGTGTGTGGAGATATTCAGATAGTTCTACATAAAAGTTACAAAAACCAAAAACCTCTTCTGTTTGCTCTGCGTAGTGGGGAAGTCCCACCTGGGAGCAAATTAGTTCTTTGTGAGGCCTATAATTTTCTCTCACCTTTTGCTACCAATAGAATTCCTGAGTAATTTGAGTCAGATTTTTTTTTTTTTTTTCCTGGAACTACTGATCAAAGGTTTTGCCTTCCAAATGCAGGCAGACTGGCGATTCTGGAAGCCCAAGTGTTCATAGACAGGAGAAAAGGGTGAGCGACACTTTTGGTCTAGGAGATAGGAGCTTTCTCCAGGGATTTCTTAAAACCCCTTTTGAATGGGCTCATTGTTTATAAGAACAGCTCCTTAATGGAAAAACAAAAAAAGGCAGAGGGTCTGTAATGTGCTCTCTGCTTTCTTTTGCTGGTCTCATTGTTTATTTGATTTATCAAATCTCAAGTAGTTGCACTGCCTGGTGACCTTCCTTTAGCTGTTTCTCTGAAGTATCCATTTACTTTATTTAGAAACATAATATTTAAAAAAGCTAGAGCTGAGTCAAAAAATCGTCACCTTTTGATGTGGCCGTTTGTTCCCTTTTTTGAAACCTTAAACTTGCCAAGGGCTGTGAAAGCTGAATTTCAGTCTCTTGATCAGCAAGTCTTTCTGGGTGCTGGGCTCTGGGGCTGGGTTCCTCCAGGGCCTGTGGTCTGCACAGGGCTGGGGGGCAGGCGAGCCTCAGGTTCTGCTAGGTCCTCTCCGCCTGTTTGAACATAATTAGAGGACACAATACCATAAGATTTGGTGCTAAGTGGTAGGAAAGGAACTTCAAAAGGTGCTAGCTTGAGGTGGTGCTGGGACTCTGAGGGAAAGCCTCACTGTGCAGGTGGCCCTGAACTGCGAGGGCTGCAAGCACTGGCCAGGGAAGGTGGGGCATTTGTGTAAAGAGATAACAGGTAATGAAGAATGCAGATTGGCATCTCTTCTTGTTTTGCTATAGCTGTTGAATTATTCCTGAGCTTTGTTCCTCCATATAAAACATTCTCAATGTAGGATGACATTTAAATTAGTTACCCCTCCGCCCTCCATTTACTTTTATGTTTGGAATTGAACACAGGGGCATTCTACCTTCGAGCTACATCCCCAGCCCTATTTTATTTTGTTTTGTTTTATTTTATCTTATATTTTTGCGATACTAGGGATTGAACCTAAGGGTGTTCTACCTCTGAACTACACCCCGAGCCCTATTTTTTTTTTTATTTTAAAACAGGGTCTCACTAAGTTGCAGAGGGCCTCACTAAGTAGCAGAGGCTGGCCAAGAACCTGTGATACTCCTGTCTCAGCCTCCCCAGTACTGGGATTACAGGCATGTGGCATAATGTCCAGTTTTTGTTTGTTTGTTTGTTTTTTACTTTTTGTGGTAAGGATTCTTTGTGTGTGGGTTGGGGTGGGGGATCTGGGGATTGAGCCCAGGGGCAACACTCCCAGCCCTTTTTAATTTTTTGTTTTGAAACAGGATCTCACTAGGTTGCTAAGAGTCTCGGCATACTGCTAAGGCTGTTCTTGAACCTGTGATCCTCCTGTCTCAGCCTCCCACGTACTAGGATTACAAGTGTGGGCGATCATGCCCAGCTTAGATTTTCATCTTTAATGTCTTTGTTTGGACTTCTGTTTTGCCTTCTTTGCATTTTGGCTCCTGTGATCTTTTGGTTTAATTGAAGGTAGTACTCTGGAGCAGTGATTTCTCAGGAGGACTTTGCAGTCAGATTGCCTGGTCCTGTCATTTACCATCAGTGAGTCTTGGGTAAGATTTAAAATTTTTCTTTGAAACAGAGCCTCACTAAGTTATTGAGGCTGGCCTCAAACCTGGAATCCTGTCTCAGCCTCCCAAGTACTGGGATTACAGACAGTGCCCTCATGCCCTGCTAAATGCTTAATTCTTTTACACCTTGATTTTCTCATCTATAAAAGGTGGATAATCCTAGTATCTATTTCATAGAGTTGTTGTGAAAATTAAGTGAGCTAATATAGCTTAAGATCTTAACACTGTTTCTGGCAGCAAGTATGTGTTAAAAGTATTATTATTATTGTTATTATTATTATTATTATTATTATTATTATTTTAAACTGGTGATTCCTGGCAAATAGAAGGGCTATTGAGCTATTGATTTCTGGATAATTTGTTTTCACGTTTATGGCTATAGTAAATGTTTTATTTGTACTAATAATCTCTCTGCTACATCTTCTGTACTTTTTAGTTTACACTATAAGAGCATCTGCCAATAATAATATTCTTTCCCTTCCAATTACTGTACACTGGACTTCTGTTTTATATAACATTGAACTGGCTTCAACTTCTTGGATAATAGTGATTAATAGGGAAGATAACCATCTTGGCTGTAACTTTAATATTATTGTTTTTAAAATCAGGTTAAAGAAGTATTTTTCTAGTTTGGACTTGGTACTTTATTAAAAATAAAAAAATGATTATTGAATCTTTTGAAATATCTTTTGCTTTTGTGATATATGATTTTCTTCCTTTGACCCACTGATGATTTTTATATATTTTCTCATAATATTTCTAATATGTTTCCTGGTATAAAATCTATTTGATTCCACCTTTTTGTTATGACTTGATATGCTGATACTGTTCTTAGGAGCTTAGTATTTTTCTGTGTGTTCATACATAGTTTTGATTTCTAGTTTACTTTTTTTGTCCTCACAATATTAGATTTTGGTATTGGGATTGTATTCATTTTGGAAATGGACTGGAATTTTTTTCCAAACATCCTAATCTAGAAAGGTTTTCATTACATGGAATCATCTCTCTCTTGGAAATTTGAATAAACTCACAGAACAATGAGGATCTAAGTCTGGAACTTTAATTGGAAATAATTTTGGAAGCTTTCTTAGTTTCTTCCATTGTAACTGGATTGTTCATATTTTCCACTTCTTGTTAGTTTGGTATAGTTTAGGAAGATTTTAAAATTTAGTTGCATAGAATTTTAGTACCTTCATTAGGAAAAGAAAAAGCCAGAAAACAACTCTCTCTCTCTCTCTCTTTTTTTTTGTCTATATTTGTATTTTCTATTTTTTGATAGTCTCATGCAGACTTGTCAGAGTGTTTTAGTTTATTGTGTCCTCACTTCAGACAGTCTGCTTTGTAATATATTTATCAATTCTGATGGCATTCGTTTTGCCAGTTTGTAATTTGTTTTTACCATTATCATTAGTTTCACATTTTTTCTTCTCAATTTCTAAGAATGTAGTATGTGAGTCCACATATTGGACTTAATAAGAGAAAGATGGTATTCATGCCACCAGTGTTATTACTGCACAAAATGACCATTGGTAATATTTGTAACTGTAAACACTTTTAAAACTTTACCCTATAGATTTTCAAAACATGAAGGTGTGTGTGTATGTGTGTGTGTGTGTGTGTGTGCATGTGTGAGTTGTGTGTGTCTATCCATACATGCATATGTCACATGAATGCATGTGTTGCGTGTGGGCATGAATGTTCATTATGAGATATGCATGACTCTATCAAGATGTAAGATAATATTATGTGATAGCTTTTGAAAAGTCTTCAACAGTAAATTGATTCGGGCTTGCTTCCTAAAGGAATTGGTTCATCCTGTTGTTAATAATCAGCAGAGAGGAAGAGAGACTTCTGTTACCCTTGCTAATTTATCCCAGGACTCTGAAATTTTGGTAAGAATATTCTCACTTCTATGTCATTAGGTCTGACGTGCTATGTTTTGAGTCTATTTCCTCTTCTTTATTCTTCAAAGCCACCAGAGTACAAAGTGGGTGTTCTTAGTAATCTTTTACATGCTTGAAAATATGTGTTAGATTATCTGAACCTTCCATGTTTTATTTTTTCCACCAATCATTTTATTTTGGTTTGGGTTGACTGCAGCTTTTCCTGATTAGCTTTTAAAAATGGAGACCAAAAGGCCCTCTGCTTTTATAAGGGTGAAACTAGTGCTTAATACAGGAGGGAGCTCTGAAATACTGACTATTGATTAGATTGTCCAACTTAGTGGTTTCATTTCTATTTTCTACCTTGTTCTGACAGAGTGCCTTCCTGTATCACCTCTCTGTTATGCAACTTCTGATTAGAATTTATGTACATTGCATATTCTCTTGGTTGATGATCATTCCAAGTTTTTCTTTTCTCCCAAGCATCCTGTTGGTTGGCTGGACCAAAATTCACTTCATCACTCCTTTGTTATGCTTACGTAGGGCATTGTTTTTTTTTTTTAAAGTATATTTTATGTTTTGGAGCAGTATTAGGTTCATAGCAAAATAGAGTGGCAGGTATGGAGATTTTCCATCCGCCCCTACCCAACATGTGCATAAAGAACATCCTGGCCAGAGTGGTACATTTATTACAAATGGTATATCTACATTGATATGTCATTACCCAAAGCTCACATTAGGGTTCACTCTTGGTCTTATATATTCTATGGGTGTGGTCAAATGTGTATGGCATATATCCAACACAATACCATACAGAGTACTTTCACTTCCCCCCAAAAATCCCCTGTGCTTCTCCTGTTCATCCTTCCCTCTGCCTCCTCATTCCCCCAACCTCTGGCAACCACTCATCTCCACAATTTGGTCTTTTCTAGGATGTCATGTAGTTGGGACCACACACTATGTTGGCTTTTCAGCTTGGCTTCTTTCACTTGGAAATATGCATTTAAGTGTCCTTGGTGTCTCTTTATGGGCCTGATAGCTCATTTCTTTTTGGCACTGAGTAATGTTCTGTTGTCTACATGTACCGTAGTTTATTTACCCATTCACCTAGTGAAGGATATCTAGTCACTTCTAAATTTTGGCAACTGTGATTAAAGATGCTATAAACATCTGTAGTGCACTTGTTTGTTTTAGTTTTCTTTTTGCTCATATAAATGTATGGTAGCTGATCTTTTTGTTCTTATCTATATTTTATTTGTATAAACTCTCTCAAGTAGAATTGCTGGATCAAGAAATACATTTTTTGGCTTTGATACATATTCAGAAATGATAAATCAACTTATTCTTTCACCAGCAGTATGTGTATTTTTATTAATCATTTATAATACAGTAGATGAAAAGGTAACGATATTTGTATCTAGGTAGCTTACTTAGGCTGCAACAAATTACCACAAGATAGGTGGCTTAAAACAACAGAAATTTATTATTTTATAATCCTGTAAGCCAGAAGTCTAAAATCAAGGTTTGGCAGGGCCATGCTCCTTCTTGAGGTTCTACGGTACAGTCCTTCCTCATCCCTTGCATCTTCTGGTGGTCGCAGCCATCCTTGGCATTCTTTAGCTTGTAGATGTGTCATATCAATCTTTACCTTCTTTGTCACATGGTGTCCTTTCTGTGTGTTTGTGTATGCTGGCCTTCTCATTAGGACACCACTTATTGGATTTAGAGTCCACCTTAGTCTAGTAAGAACTCAACTAATCATGTCTGCCGAGACCCTATTTCCAAATAAAGCCACATTCTAAAGTTCTATGTAGATATGACATTCCTGTGTATGGGGCTGTTCAATCCAGTGTAGTCACTTTGATTTTCATTTTTTTGCTATTCACTTAAAGAGCTGAGCAGGGTGGCATGCACACACTTGTAATCCCATTACCTGGGAGGCTGAGACAGGAGGATTAAATGTTCCAGGCCAGCACATGGTAACCTACTGAGAGCCTGTTGCAAAAATAAAAAGGGCTGAGGGTGTAGCTCAGATGTAGAACCTCATCCTGGGTTCAATCCCTGGTGTATAGCAAAGAATATGACACTCCTATTTAGGAAAGTAACAATACCACGCAGAAGCTGGAAGAATGGTGGATTGATGGACTTTTTACCGTTTTCCCTGACTTCATGTTGGCATCATCTTCAGTGCTCAACTTGACAAACTTGTTCTTAATTTCTTCTTCATTATTAACTGATGTATTGAACAGCCATATGCCAGATATCAAACTTCATTCTAGCATTTTAAAAAAGGAAATGTGAGCCGGGCGTGGTGGCGCACGCTTGTAATCCCAGCATTTGGGAGGCTGAGACTGGAGGATCCGGGTTCGCGGCCAGCCTCAGCTACCTAGTGAGGCACTCCGCAACTTAGTGAGACCCTGTTTCAAAATAAAGAATAAAATATAGGGCTGGGGGTATAGCTTGGAGGTAGAATGCCCCTGAGTTCAATCCCCAGTACTGCCTAAATAAATAAATAAATAAATAAATAAATAAATAAATAAAAAAGGAAATGTGTTATCACTTTACCTAATGAAGGGGTTAGCTTTCCTTTTTGTTTGGTTGCTGCTGCTCCTAATGATAATCTCTAATGTCGCTTAGTCATTTTTACTCCAGGTAGCTCAGAAATATTTAAGTGTTCATTTCTGTTATTTAATCCCAAAATGAGATGTAGTAGTGTACAAATGCTGATCTGGCATTGAACCAGAAGTGAAGTCTGTTGGAACTAGCCAAAAATTCATATATGTTAAATGTAGTACTTATTATTTCCAAGGATGGCATTTGTCTAGACTTATTATGTCACTGGGTTTATTTGTTATAAATGTTGTGAGCTCTCTAATGACTAAACATGATGAAAGACGTTGACTTCCCCTCTATAGCATAGTTGCACGGGTGGGAGAAGGCATTGTCTCTGAGTATGAGTAGGTATCATTCCACTGTTGTGTCCTCTTGGGTGGTTATGTGGTTTTCTGGGCCTCTCTCTTCTCTACCTTCTTGCTTGTACAAAATGTTGCCTGGGAAATGTCAAAAGGTATTTAAAATGCTTTTTTTTCCTTAGTAGAATCAACAACTATTGTTCTTTCTGTTTTTGAGTACTTGTCTTGGGCTGGGTACTATGTTGGGCACAGGGGAGGCAACCAAGATGGGAGGACAGGTTTCAAGGAACTCAGACTTTGAGTGAAACAGAATACCTAAAAACCTAGTTATAATACCATGCCATGAATATTATGGTTGAGAAGCTTTACAAGTTCTTTGGGACATGAAAGAGAGAACAATCAATTGTTTGATTGGAGGAGGGTTGTGAGGAGAGTTGTTGAGAGAAGCTAGATTGGACTGGTTTTTGTTTCAGTTGCTCGTGTCTGTAGCATAAACACATGGTTTTATATGGATACTATTTGGTTCTGATGTGCTGAGCCTCATTTTAAGGCTGAATTTCATACCTGGGATTGCTGATGATATGCTCTGTCTTGTTTGATTATTTGCTTAATGCATGGTGACAGTGAGGCTAAATTCTCAGTCACTGCTCCAGTTAGGCCTGGTCTGTGCCAGTGCTGCTGAAATGTCTGCTGTCACCTAGAGAAGGAGATGGACACAGGCCACCATGATTGCAAGGACAGAGTAATAAGCCTCTAAGGTCCAAGAATTTGGAGCTTGTATAGATGATCAGCTGAAGAACGTGAGTGCTGAGTACTGCTGCCAGGGTGTGCTTAATTTTTTTTTTGAGAAATCATAATCCTTCATCCTTGACACTAATAGCACCTGTTGGGGACTGCAGAGTCACTAGCTGTTAAGAAGACCATGCACTAGTACCCTCTAGTAGCACATCTGTGGTGCACAGGACTGTACAAGGGAAGCTGTAGCAACATCTGAGCAGCTCCAGAATGTCATGAAGAGCTTTTGGATATTTATACTTCCTGAGAACTGTGGGACAGAAGCTAAAGCTAATCTGCAGAATCTGAGAGTTGCATGAGAAACATCTTTGAACATTCTGCTGTAATTATAAGAAAAATATGGCTTAAAATGTGGGGTTCAAATGCTCACTTTAAAGGTTCCTGGGTGTGTTTTTGACTCCTCTCTGAATGAGTGCTGGGAAACATGTAGGGCAGCATGAATAAGTAAGAGGGAGTAAGAAAGCAGTGGGGGCAGGGCAGGGCAGGGAAAAGCAGGGCGGGAGATGGAAGCAGTCTTTTAGATGGTCCCTAAACTCCTTCCTGAGTCAGAAAAAAACACATAGCTAACCTATAGCGAGAATAGTACTTGCGGATTTGAGTATGTTTGGATTCTGAGCTCAGGAAATATGGGCTCAAACCCCAACAGGGGGATTTTAGTGTGAGCCCCAGACATTGTGGTTATAAAAGCCATCAGTTCAGACAGAAGACAGCCATGGGGCAGAAAGGTGCCAGGTGTCTCCCGAGCCTGTCTGCGTGGTCGCATGGAATGGGAGCCTGTGTTCACCTTGATAGGCTTCACATGTAGTGCAGTTGCGCTTCTCAGGAAGTAGCCTCCCAGAAGGAGTATAGTGTGTAAGATGTTTATTAAGAGTTCCCTTGAGATTTGTACCTGGGGAGGGGAGGCAAGAGAGCAGGAGTGGGTGCAAGGAGATTTCCAGATGGAACACAGGCCCCATGCCAGTTTCTGTCAACCCACAAGGAGCACTACAGCTGAAATGGATGTTAAGAGTTGTCCCATGTTGGATCGAGATGGCCAAGCCTTCATTCACCTCTACAGGTCAATTATCCATTGAAGGCTGCCTGAAACTGAGCATAACCTTGCACAGGTACCTCTCTACAGCTCAGGCAGCCCCTGCATGGACTACCTGCTGAAGGGTTCCTGCTGTCAGCAGCTGGAACAACCAGTTCTTCATGGAAGGGGATCTAGGTTGGGCACCACAGTGTCTAGCACAATATATATTGCATGGTTGGATCTATCTATCTGTCTGTCTATCTATCATCTATCTATCCATTCATTCATGGAAGCAATCCATGGAACTATAATGTTCATTGCGCATTTACTAAAGCTAGGCACTGTTCTACATCCTGGAAATAGGGTTTTGAATGAAACAGACAGGGTTCCTGCACTGTGGAAGGGGCAGGCCCTCCCTCTAGTCAGGAGATAATCAGTAAACAAAGTTGAGTGGGTGCTCCAAGGGTCATAAAAGGGCGGATGAGATGGTGGGCGACTGAGGGGCAGTGAAACACGAGAAAGCACAGCCATGGCAAGCTCTGTGGGCCGAGGGCATGGCGAGGCAGAGTCCAGGAGGGAACACAGATGCAGTGTGTTCCAAAACAGAGAGTGGGTGGTCAGAGTGAGAAGAAGTCAAGACAAGGTGTTTGGATTTCTTTTTCAGTATGATGGGAGTTATCAGAGTCTTTGAAAACGATAGGGAGCTTTTCCAGAGAGGGGACTTAGGACCTGCTCCTTCTGTTTTGAGTGTTTTACAAAAGTTAAGTCATCTAATCCTTGACAATCCTATCAAGTAGGTACTGTTATTATCCCCATTCTACACATGAGAGAATTGAGGCACAGAGAGGTCAACTGACTTGCTTGGGACCAGGAGTTGCAGAGCTGAGGACCTAAGCTGAAGAAGCCAGGCTTATGATTCTCTGCTTCTCACCCCATGCTCTGATATCTCTGCTCTGGGGTTAGAGTGGGGCAAGAGTAGAATCAGGAGGACCTTTAGAAACTGCTGCAGGAGTGTAGGCCAGATCCAACCCTGGAGATGGGTGGAAGCGGGTGGACTTGGGCTTTGCTGTGGAGGTGTGCCTGGACAGGATATGAGAAGTAAGTTAAAGAGAAGAGAGGAATCCAGGATGACTCACTCATCACTTTTTGACTTGAACATAAAATAAACATAATATATCATATGCACTCTTTATTTGGGAGACACTTAGTGGTATGGAGAAATTTGGGGGCTGTCACAGATCCTTTAGTGAAAGGAAAACTAAATTAACTTCTCTGGAAAGAAATGGATTTCTGACCAGGAACCCCTTCCTTCCTGCTGTCCCTCGACATGGTTCACTTCTCCAAGGTTGGGTTGGCCTAAGCCCTTGCTGTGGGTCTGGTTCAGGTAAGATAAGATAATAAGGAGGTATCTCAGGGCCTCTTCCCTGTCATCCCCTTCCCCAAAGAACAGCCTGTTCATGAAAGCTAATTAGCATTCAGCCTGTTGCCGCCTGTCCTAGTGCTGTTTGCCAGCACACAGTGAAAGGCAGTCACAGAGACTGGCACCACCAACATGGTGGTATTTATACCCTGCAAGGATGGTAAAGCTGATGATCAACAGGGATTTATTTGAGACTCTGTTTGCCAACAATTTAACTCCCATACAGAGAATATGTTTTTTTATATTGCGTAAGGTTTTATCTTCCACTGAAAGTTGGAAACTTGGTTAACCAACATTGGCCGGTAGGAAGTGAAATGTAAGCTCCTTTGGAGAAGCTGTTTAGGAAGAAAGATTTTTGGTTTTTGTTTTTGTAAGTAGCATGTCTTTACAGGAATTATCATTATTATTATTACTTTAAAGCAAAGAGTATAAAGCAGGATCTTTGGCACTATTTGGAGAGGTTAGGCAGAAAAAGAAGAAAGGAAAAGTGGTGCCTAGTTATGCTTTCATTTTCCTTCTTTTCCTAAAGCCGTTCTGTCCATATTTGACTACTCGTATTCCAATGTAAATAAGTTAGTATTGCGTAAAAATAAACATTCAGTTCCTCAGTCACACTAGCCATGTTTGAAGTGCTCCCTAGTCACATATGGCTGCTGGCTGCCATGTTGGGAAGAGCAGATATAGAACATTTCAGTCCTCATAGAAAATTCTACTGGACAGTGGTACCTAGAGCCATAGAGTCTTGAGATGCCTGTACTCTTAGAGTCACATTGAATATTGTAGGGCTCAGAAGCCTAGAAGAGAAAGTATTCTTACGCAGAAACTCAGATGGACTTAAACATGAAAACAAAAACAAAAACAAACTTACCCCATCTAAAAGGGCCACTCTGAAGTCCTGTCATCTGAAGATGAGATTCTTGTTGTTCTGGCCCAGTCAGTCAGTAGAACACCAACTGGAATATTGGGTACATGGGTGATTATTCTAGCTAGTTAGTGCTTGATTTTGTTTATTAAGATGTATAGGAGCTAGGCAGGGTGGCACATGCCTATAATTCTAGTACCCGAGAGGCTGAGAGAGGAGGATCCCAGGTTTGAGGCCAGCACATGGTAAGTTAATAAGACCCTGTTTCGAAATAAATAAAAAGGCTGGGGGTGTAGCTCAGTGATAGAATGCCCCTGGACCCAATCCCCAGTACTACACCAAAACCAAAACCAAACCAAATCAAACCAAACCAAACAAAAAAACAAACCCCAAACCAGATGTATGGGACCTTTTTAAAAGTATTTTCACCTGGGCCTTTACCTGTTTGCCATTGTCTGTTTGCAAAATGGGGATAATCATCTCAGAGGAATGCAGTGTGGGATTATGGAATGTTTTTATTATACTTTGAAATCATAGTAAAAGATATTTATAGTGTTATGCTAAAAGAATTGTATAAAGTAGCCTTTGGAAGCTTTGCATCAACTTGGAATTTAAATCCTGTTGCCAAGCCAGGCATAGTGGCACATGCTTGTAATCCTGGTACTTGGGAGGCTGAGATGGAGGATCACAGGTTCGTGGCCAGTCTCAGCTATTTAGTGAGGCCCCCTGCAGCTTAGTTAGTGAGACCTTGTTTCAAAATAAAGAATAAAATTGGGCTCAGGTGTAGCTTGGAGGTAGCTTGGTTCAATCTCCAGTAAAACACACACACACACACACACACACACACACACACACACACACACACACACACACATCCTGTTGCTTATTAGGATCTGCATTGCATTCGGACCTTTCTTTTGTGACGCAGTAATATTTTTAGTATAGGTGAGAAGCTGTACACTCAACTGTGATCCTTAGAAGATGTCTGTGTCCTAAGATAACTGGAGTCTGCAAACTATGGCTTGAGGGTCATATCCAGCCCACTGCCTGTTTGTAAATAGTTTTTTGGAACATAGTCGTATCCATTTGTTTATCATTATCTGTGGCTGCTTTAGTCCACTGTTACAGAATTGCAGCAGAATGGCCTGCAGAACTCAAATATTTACATTCTGGCCCTTGGCAGAAAAAGTTTGCCAGCCCCTGGTGCAGATAACAGGGGATGATTGGAGACCTTGGCCAATAAGGAAGTGTCTCTGCAGGCCCAAATTTGCAAAAGGCTTTTAGAGTAGGCGTGGGATTTCCTCTTGCTTCTAAAAATTTTGGAGGTTCTGTAATGTAAGAGACAAAGAAGAGGTAATTATACATGGTCCTCTGTTGGGCCTCAGAGTATGCTCTTTTACTTTCCCATTATTCCTATCAGATGGTTTGATATTTTCTGCCATCTTCTCATTTCCAACAGCCCTTCTAACTCTTCATTTTTTAGCTGATGGCCTCACCTATCCTTACTCAGCGAATTAAAGCCGTCCAAAGAGAAGTTTCAGTCTCCCACAACCTCATCACTCCTGCTGGTGTTGGGGCACACATGCTCTGTTGTCCTCCCAGACCTCATGGATAAACTGCCTGGCTTCTGTCTGTAACAGGTTCCTCCAAATGCACCCATGGTCCCTTCTGCCTATGCCAGGCCACCTTTCCAGCCACCATCTCTTCACTATCTCTTCTCCCTTCTGTACCTTTTTAAAAAAAATCTTTCTGCTGCATTACCCCACCAGTATACAAGCAGTCATCCTCTTAAATAAAACTAATACTATAGGCAGAAAAAGGAGACAGGGAAAATGATGCCTAATTATGCTTTTAATTTTTTATTAAAGCGGTTTTCTCCAACCCAGTAGCCACTGCTCATATTTGGCTACTTATATTCAAATGTAAATAAATTAAAATTGCATAAAATTAAATATTTAGGCCAGGCAGGCATGGTGGTGCATGCCTGTAATCTCAGTACTGAGGAGGCTGAGTCAGGATGATTCAGGTTCAAGGCCAGCATTTGGTAACTTAGTGAGACCCTGTTTCAAATAAAAAAAAAAAAAAATTAAAAAAGGCTGGGGAGATAGCTCAGAGATAGAATGCCTCTGGGTTCAATCCCCAGTACCACAAAAAATAAAAATAAAAAAATAAATATTGAGTTCCTCAGTCACCTTATAGGGTCAGGATAGGAGGTGACCCAATTTACTCCAATTGCCATTCCCCTCTTTGCCTCTCTTTGCAGCAAACCTTCTTCACAGAGCTCTCTCTCTCCATTTATTTATTTGTACTAGGGATTGAACCCAGGGGCATTCTACCTCTGAGGTGTGCTCCCAGCCCTCCTTTTTTTGTGGTCCTGAGGATTGAATCCAGGGGCTCTCTACCTCCAAGTTATACCCTCAGCCCTATTTTATTTTTTATTTTGACCCAGAGTCTCACTAAGTTGCTGAGGGCCTCGCTGAGTTGCTGATTCCTGTGATTCTTCTGTCTGAACCTCTCAAGTACTGGGGGGATTACAGGTGGTCGCCACCACCTCTGTCTTCAAAGAGTAATTTATGTTCATTGTCTCCATCTTCTCTTGAGCCAGTCTCCTTTACACCCGCCCTAGCTGTTGCCCTGGTCACTTGTTCCATGGAATCTGCTTTGTCAAGGCATCCAGTGACACTCATGTTGTTCAACCCAGGGGTCAGTTGTCAGCTCTCGTTGGCCCATGGACAGCACTGGACACAGCTCTGTTCCCTCCTCCGAAGCATTCTATTTGCCGTCCCAATCATCTGCTTTCCCACCGCTGCTTTGTCAGTCTCCTTTGCTGGTGTTTCTGCTCCCCATCCTGTTCCTGCTGGAGTGCCCCACAGTTCAGTCCTGACTCCTTTTCTCTCTTTGCCCATCTCTTGAGTGACATCAACCTGGTTTATGGATTGAAATACCACTGATTTGCTTGTAACTCCCAATTTTATTTTTCTAGTCCAGATCTCTTCCTTCTAAATGTCATACTTGTATATCAGCTTTCAGCTGGGCATCAGACCTTTCTATTTTGATATTTGATAGACATTTTTTTTTTTCTGAGATGAGAGTCTCACTGTTGTTGCTTAGGCTGATCTCAAACTCCTGGGCTTCAGTGATCCTCCTGCCTCAGCCTTCCCAGTAGCTGGGACTATAAGTGTGTGCTACTGAGCCTTGCCTGGCTTTGAACCTGACATTCAACCTCCTTCAGATCTTTCTACCTTTTCTAGCCCAGTTGATGTCAAGGCCATTAGTTCTAGTTGTTTGGCCTCTAAATATTAGAACCACATTATTCTCTCTCTCTCTCTCTCTCTCTCTCTCTCTCTCTCTCTCTCTCTCTCTCTCACACACACACACACACACACACACACACACACACGAGTGTAAATCTAGCTTGTCAGGAAGTTTTATCCTGAAGCTAACTTTTTGTTCCTATCTCTCATTATATGTATAAATTCCTTAAAGTAGAATTACTAGATCAAGAAACACTTACTGTTTTTCTTTTTTAGGTTTTGATACCTATTCAGAAAGGCTAGGTCAGTATACCCTTCTACCAGCAGTGTTGTGTATTTTTATTATTTACTGTACTTTTACAACACAGTAGATGGGAAGGTATAGATGGCTATACTTGGGTGTTTACTTAGGCCGCTGTAACAAGTGGCCACAAACTGGATAGTTAAAATACTTACTAGCCTTAGTACAGAGTAGGATCTTAATATGTATTTGTTGAATAAATGAAAGGGCCCCGATTCAGTCTGGTAGAATCTTTCTGAATCTAAAGAAATGCCTCTCCTTTCTTCTTGAGAGGGGAGAATGAGTCCCTTGGAGATCAAAGGCCAGGTCTTTGGTTTTATTTGGTTCTTCTGTAGGTGAGAGTGAACTGTCTTTGTGAAGGCACACGTTGCAGAGTGGTGTGTGCCGTGGCTTCTGCAGCCCTGGTAACTGCCGAAGCGATGTTCACAATGACTGTGAAATTAAGCATCCCCATCTTGGTGGCCTGCAGTTGACTCTCATTGATGTGACTGTGAATTTACGTTCCTGCGGAAGCTGCGGAAATGAGACACAGTTAATGTAAACTTTCTCAGCACTTTGATGCACCCTTTTCCCCTGTTTTCCTTGGACCCTTCTGGTTTATGGAGTGCCATTGCGTGGACAGTTTCTGCCATGATATGTGGTGTGCAGTGCCTTCGGCCAACATCCTCTCAGCTGGGACATGGCTGGGCCCTCACTTCGGCATCGAGGAGGCAGAGCACCGCACGCTACCCTTCAGTTTCTCACTTCACCTGAAATCTCTGTGAATGCTGATTGGTTGTGTTCCATGTCCACCTCTGTAAGCCGTCCTTGAGGTCCGTTGAGATCCGTGGAGACAGAGCTGTGTCATGCGCCTTGGTGGGCTGCTGTGGCCCCAGCCCCTCACAGTGGGGCTTGAGTGGAAGTTTAAGGAGTTGTTAGTGACCGCTTAAAGTAAAGCCCTACCAGGCACTGTACCCTAGAGGTCCTGCAAGCCTGCGACACTCCAGTATTGTCTTACTGGACATACCGTGTCCAGGAGGCATGTCACACCCCCTGAGGAGACCCCAGTTGTGTGCGTCAGCTTTATTACAACCACCCTTTGCTTTTTTCTGCTGATCCATTTATGTTTTTAACATTGAGTCACTCTGTAGTTTGTCTTCTGTCCCTACATCCCTTTGATAAACTACTTATTAATGTCCATCCTTCTGTCAAATGTAGCATTTTAAATACTCACATGTTATGGCCCTGGGGATGTAGAATTGGAGCTCAGAGATCAAAGCCTTGCATTCTGGATCTCACTGACAGGGCTCAGATTCTGGTGCTGCCAGATACTAGATGCGTTCTTTGCCTTTTTGTGCATTCGTTTACTTCCCTGAAAACTGGTGCTAGTCATGGAAACTGCCTCCTTTTTAATTTTCTTTATTTGACTTTTCAGTTTTACTTCCATTGGCTCAAGGTCGCCGTTGTGAAATCTTCCTATATTTGAAGCCACAGAAGTCTTTGTTTTTGATGTGTAACTTCCTGCCACAGGGCTTTTGCACTTACAATTCCCTCTGCTTCTGCCTCTGTCTATTCTCCCAGCTCTGCATGGCTGGCCAGTCCTCATTATTCAGCTTGAGTGTCTCTGGAGGCCTTCACTGACGACCACTCTCTTTCCATCAGCCCCACTCCCCCACCACATTTAGAGTCTGGCAGGGACCTGCGAGGGAAGGACTAGCTGACCCAGCTCTGTGATCTTCCACGCTCCGCCAGTGCCTGTGTAACAAAGTGCGTGCTCAGGAAGCAGGTGAGTGAGACAGGGATGGATGAATGGATAAGTGAACAGTCCCTTCTCAGCACCATAGGAAGTTCACCTACCATTCAAGTCTGTTTCCTTATTTTAGGGTATGCTTTCTACTAAATAGCTTGGCTGCTGTCTGGAAATTTTGGAGAAAAGTTTGAAAAGTATCTGAGGGGAGGGGGAAGAGCCCCTAGGCCTGTCCTTGGGTCCCAGCATTGCCTGGATTCCTGGAACCTCCTGGTAGTGCTGGGCTGAGGAGCGGTGGGGCTATCAAAGCCAGTGTTGTTTCTCATCTACAGCTGGGGTCTGAGGAGGGCTGCACACCTAGCTGAAGTTCAGGAGGTAGTTCCGTGGAGGGAATGCTCACTGCATTAAATTTTGGACCTTCCACTTTTCTCAGTAGCTTGGGGCTGAAGCAGTGGGTGGTCTTAGACACATCCAGGTGAAGAAGCGTGTTGCCCCAGCTGAGCTCGCTCAGGGTGGAAGCCCTGCTGTTTGTGTCTCTCTGGGCGTCAGTTGCATGGGTTCATGTCTTACTGAATTTCTCCCGACTGAATGAGGATATTTTCTCTGCCGGGTACCTGAGGTGGGGGAGAGGAGGAAGGAGAGAATGTGTACCGGTGTGTTTGTTTCCATGAGGGATTGTGTGCCTAAACAGACTTTGTCAGGTCCTAGGGGCCAAGTACAGTGCACAGTGGCGAAGGGGCATTCTTCACAGCTCTGCTCGGGACCCAGCTGCCTTCTGACATCTTCATGGATCTTGGAGAATAGCTTCAGGTTGTCACCAACATAATGTGAGCTACAAGTAATGGAGTCTGAGTTAATGTTGAATAAATTGAAATAGGACTTTATGACAGACTAGCCTAGCCCTCTGTCCTCTTTTCGGCCACTATCCTCCT
Source organism: Graphiurus murinus (assembly GCA_004027655.1). Classification (NCBI taxonomy): domain Eukaryota; kingdom Metazoa; phylum Chordata; class Mammalia; order Rodentia; family Gliridae; genus Graphiurus; species Graphiurus murinus. The sequence goes on along the minus strand of PVLC010000434.1, from coordinate 21,950 downwards.
TGTGTGACCATCCTCCTCCATCATCCTGTCATTGACTTGGAGCTTAGTAGACAAATTCAGACTTGATATAAAGAAGGGATGGTTCTAGAACTTGTATGGTCCTGACTTATATGCACAGGCTGTGGGATCCCATGGAACCAGGCTTCATTTTTGACTCTACTCTGTGGCCTAAGGAAACTTTCTTACTTTCTCTGAGCTTTGATGTTTTCATTGATTAAATGTGAATAATAAGCCTGTGATGAGAATTTAAGGAAATAAAAGAGATAAAGGGATTTGTAGCTTGATGTTCAATAGGTATTGTTATTCTTATACATCATTGTATGCAAATTGGAATCCACTTACTCCCATATAGGAGTTTATGGGTTTTTAAATAAGATCACATCAAAGTCAATCACTAAACTGACCAGGAGATAGGGGGAGGGTGGGTGGGAATTGGGGAAGGGTTAATGAGAAATATGTGCATGGATGTCTTTACCTGTACTAGTTTGTACCCAACAAAAATGTGTAATTAACCCTGTTGTACCCAAGAAATGTATAAAATTCCATGCTAAAAAATTAAAAAAAGAAAT